>PVHP010044180.1:0-14078 GCA_004024765.1 Zapus hudsonius
AAAAAAATGGGGTTGTAGAATAAACAGAATGAAAAATTGAGAGAATAGAACTCTGGGCCGAGTCAATGTCATGGCCTTGAAGTCTAATCCTTGATGTCTCTTTCCATACTGTTTGATCCAGTCTCCTCACTAGCATAAAGTATATAAATAGAAAAATCATACAAAATAGGAGAAAAAGATAGATCAAATCTAGAATTTTAGGGTTATTCAAGCTCAAAGAGAAGGAAAGAGAAGAAGGATGGGGGAAATCATGGTCTGGCTGTTATATTTGACTGCATTCATTCATGCATGCTGACATATGATTGGAGATCACCAATATCCACACTGAGAAATATCACTGAGTAATGGTGTGATTGCACACCCTTGTCTAAACTGGGCAGTGAGTGTCTGGTGGATGAGAAAGTTAAGGTCTTGATACCAAGTAAAGACATCTAGAACTACATCTTCAGGAATCAGAAGGGCTTTGTAATCAGGGAATAGCTGTGTCTGATTTGCAATTAGAAATTGTACTAGCATTACATGGATTATTTTAGAGAGGGTCAACCTTGACCTCTGACATCTTTAGTGCACTGACTGGTTTGGTGTATCTTGAATGCCAGTTATGTGACAGTCACAGTGCTGAGTGCTATAAGGGTGAACAGTGAGGACCCAAAAACAAGTCAGACAATTTTTCTGCACTCCAATGAACTCACAGTCCTAAGTGACAATATAATTGTTATGTTTTCAGGAAATATTTAAATATGATTTCCAAGCTTAATCCAATACTTATAGTCACTCTTCAATCAATATAGGTAGACTAAATAATCACAAATGACCAGAAAGGAAAGAGTTGCTGAGATTCCAAAGTATTAGGTCAACCAAATTAAAAAAAAAACAGTTTAAAAGCATTTTTATTTACAAAGAAAAAATTTATACCAGCTGCTTTATATGATTCCCCCAAAGCCAAATATAATAAATATTTGGTCATTACTACATATCAATGATATTACTTATTCATCATCCAGCCATGCACCAAAAAGCAGAAACTCAGTCCTCCAATTTAAGTCCTGTTTTCATTAGTCCCAGGGTAGCATTTTTGAATAGTATTCATTCCCCATCATAATTTTATAGAGAGAATTGACCTTGCAGTAGTCTCCCTAGGGAGGTACAAAAGCAGAAAGAAACAGAGAAACACTCAGGCAATGGGAGAATCACGCAAGGGTTGCTCAACCACCCATGGCTCAAGTCAGAAGGTCAGGTGATTTTGTTCTTCCCTGGTGGGCTGATCCAACTTGCATAAGATTAAATGACTTCTTAATATGGAGTCTATTCATAGTTTCCATGGAGCCACTCACTAACTCACTTATGTATTCATTCATCCAGGATGGCTCCCAGCATATTATTAACAGGCCAGGCCTGAAAAGATGATCTCACTCTGTCTATGAATGGGGTCTGTTAGGAACATCTCCATGTAACTGTGGTTAAGAGGCCTGGGAGACAGTGTGTGAAGGCTCATACAATTCCTGCAATTGCACATCTACCTCTATAACCATCAGTTTGATATAAAATCATGCTGGTACCTTCCTTTGCTGTTTAGGAATCCCTCCTTCAATGCAAGCATCATGTGGCTCATTTATACACTAAGACATTTCTGTTTGTCATCTAATTGCAATCAAGTCTCAGCATTTTGTGATTCTCCAATTAAGGACCTGACTCATTCCAGTCACAACCCCAGTTTGCCACCAATTACTCTTTATTTCTTTGGACTAAAAAAATAAAAGGCTGAGACATTTCCCTTACCCACAGATGTAAGCAGCTGTAGCTTGTATCACACTAGGACCATGGAGTGTTCAGGTGAATGGACAATTTCCCTATAAGAGAAGGTGAAGATGAGCTGGTACTGGGACCTGAGGCCACCGGAGGGGTCAGATGGTGCCCGGAATTACTCACTGCAGTTTATATGTGTGATTTTAGTTTTAGTATCTTCCATGTGCTCTTTTCTCTCAGTTTATTCTTATATCCAGAAAACTTTGGAACAGAACCAACACCCAGCTGCACAAGACAGAGAGGAGACTAACTCCAACATCCCCTTATGAACTTCAGTCAGCAACTGAAAACCTAAGAAAGGAGGACGGCTCTCTGGGTAAGTTCCTCAGACAAAGAAGGCTGAAGACACTTCCCATCTGTCCAGGAACTTTAGCTGATGTATTCTGAAACCCTATGATTCTGCAGGGAAGCCCTTATCTATCTTTCCCAGAGTGTGAACCCTCAGCTCATGGAACTTCTGCCCACTTCATCTAAGAACCTGACCTCAAACCATCCCATCAGACTCAGCCTTACTGGGGTGAAGCAGCAGAGAATGCATCTGGCATTACAGTGTTTCTGAGGACCTGACAAGGCCTAGAGGAAGAGTCTATCAGAATCAGGCTACCTATAGCTGGTGATTTCTGCCAGACAGGCCTCTGTGTATGCTGCTTCTCTACTGAAATAGCATTTATATTTTTCCTCTCTCATACTTTATTGTCCATCTCCTTTTTGTATTTATGATATGTGGGTAAACTATGACTAAATTCTCATCATTGTTAACTTAGTTACTAACATGTGCTAAAAGAAAATTCTTTTCTGGGCTGGAGAGATGGCTCAGTGGTTAAGGCACTTGCCTCCAGTGCCTAAGGCCCTGGGTTCAATTCCCCAGGACCCACATAAGCCAGACCCATAAAGTGGTCTCTCTCTCTCTCTCTCTCTCTCTCTCTCTCTCTCTCTCTCTCTCTCTCTCTCTCTCTCTCTCTGTATCTCTGCTTGAAAATGAATAAATAAATTTTTTTTTATAAAAGAAAGAAATAAAGATGCTAAAGAGATATTTAGCTTTGGGACAAAATCTGAGCCTAAGAGAAGCTATTCTCATTTTTAAATCTACAAGAGGTCCTGTGAATAGCATTATCATCATTCATTTATTATTTAGTAAAATATTTTATTTTATCTATAGAAGAGATATATTTTAGTATGCACTGTAAATAAATATAGAAATTAATGACACCATGTAGACTATAGCAATGATAAAATAGTGAGTTACTATGTAATATATTGAATGAGGTATTCATAAGCACAATCTATTTTAATATTCATGATAATGAATGAGAAAGATATTACTTTCTTTACCAGTGTGGAATTAGGTTAAGAGAAATTAAACATCTGAAATAATAATTCTCTAAAATCCATCTCCATGAGAGCTGAAAGAAGATGCCCCTGCCATTTAATCAGAATGAAAATCGATGGTGAGTTTTCTCAAGACTCTCTGCCTTTTCTAGGCCTTTGAACTGGTAGCTCCTTGTAGAGCACAATAGAGAGGCAGAAAGTTGGCCATCTTCCAGATGAACAGGCAGGCTTTAAGCCAGTTTGGAAACAGATCTCTGCTTGTCTGAAGCAGACCCACCCCTTGGGCAAAGTCCAGAGGCTTGATCTAATATGTTCTGTGACAGTTCCCACCCCATTGATGACTAGGTATACCCTGTCTTGTCAAAAAGACATCCGGCCATCATGAGCACTACATGTTTCTGAAGTCTGAAATCATCAGCCGTTTGGAGAATACCAGGCCACAGTGGTTCCGAAGGGAGCCTGAGGCTGTGGAGGTGGGATGGTCCTGAGCAGTGAAAGAAGCCATTATACTGCACTGTGTCTTCTTGACGAGAAGGCTCCACATCAGCCGCTGAGACGCCAGCCTTGAGGAGGTGCTTGGCAAGGCTGCTTCTCTCAGTCCTTGACCAGCCACAGCTCTTCCTCACAGCAATCCCTTCTCCTATAGGTGGGCTCTGAATTTTGAAAAGAAATATATTATCTTGAAGCTAGCATGCATTTGTGTGTTTTGCTTTTTGTCTTCTTTAATATCCATCAGTTTGGTGAGGTTTATTGGACGATGTTTATACTCCTATTCAGAGCCAAATAACTTTGAAAGGTTTGTGGGTGGGAATACCTTTTAATTTGTAGCTTGAAAGCCATTATTTTGTGGGCCTTTTATAAGAAAGAAAGCAAATATGGTTTGGCAGAGGGCCCGTTGTAGGTAAAACAGAGGTAGTTCAGGATGCAAATGCTCAGTGTCAAAAGAGAATTCTTCCTGCCATCTCTATGATATACACATTATTCTCATTATCCTCTGCCTCTTACAGATTATTTCTTTTAACAGATTCTTATAGATACCTCTTGTTGCAGTTATCTCCTCATTGCTGAGACAAACATCCAACCAGGCACAGCTTATGGGAGGAAGGGGGTTTATTTTAAGCTTACAGAGTCCAGGGAACATCATTCATGGTGGAAGAAGCAGGCTTCCATTCATAGATACAAGCAGAGACACTACCAACAGCCAGCATGACAAAGTGTGCACCACCAGAGCTCAAACCACTCTGAACACAATTGGTTGGGCTGGATTTAAGATGGACCCCATAACACACCTGAGGGCTGTACCCCAGGGTCCTCCCCTAGTGACACAACCCCTCTAGCAGGGATCAGCATTCTAGTGGCTGAAGTTTTGTGCTCAATTTTAATGAAACACCTGAGTCTAAGGGGTCAGACATTCAAACTACCACACCTTCAAAGTTTCCTTATGAACCTACAAGAACACATAGCCCAAGTATTCCTATGTGTGCTCTTAAATTACACTCAGCATACTGAGCACACAGTTCTACCACTTGCTTTCATCAGCTAACCTCACTTGGAAATCTTTCTTCAAATGTGCAGAGATTTTCATTATTGTTCTTACAGGCACAGAATACTTGATCTCATAGATATGTCATGACCAGTCTAATAGATTGGAAGTTATTTCTAGACATTCTCTATAAGATCTCTGGTTTTCCTTTTCTTTGAAAAGAAAAAATGAATAAACATGGAGAAACAGCACTTTGCAATACACATTTCAATGTACTCCTCTGGTTTCTAAATCAGAACATGTGCGGAATGACATAACAGAGAGCTCGATAATAGCCAAGACCAAAAATCAGGCAATGGTCTGTCATCAGGTGTATGGATAAATAAAATTATAGACAGATGATAGATAAATAGAAGACAAATGGACAGATGGATGATAGATAGATAGATAGATAGATAGATAGATAGATAGATAGATAGATAGATAGATAGATAAAAGGCAATGAAATACTCTTCAGCCATAGGAAAGAATGTAACCTTGTCATATATGCTAATAAAAATAGACCTGGAGAAATTACATTAAGTGAAAAAAAGCCAGGAAAGACAAATACTGCATACTGTCAATCACAAGTCTAATTTTAAAATGCTGCTTTCATAGAAATAGGGTATTATTATGAGGGATTGGGGGTAGTGAGAAAATATTAAAAATATTTTAAAAATTATATATAAAAGAATATAAACTATAAAAAATAAAAAGTATTTTGCTATCCAGGAGGAGTAAACACAAGAGATCTATTATGCAATATGGTGGCTATCATTAACATATTGTGGTGGTTTGAAAGTAAAAGTATGTCACATTTTTATTATATATATTTAACATAGGCTACAGTCTTGTATCCTCTCACTCCCCATCCTCATTTCCCCGAGGGCCCTCTTTCCTTGATTCCTTGGTGTTCATTGTGGGATAATTAGGGTATCTTAGTTTTTGTGGGAGGCTGTACCTCAGGATATTTCTACCCACCCTGGGGCTCTTACAATATCCCTGCCCCTCTTTCACAATAATTCTTCATCCCTAGTGGTCTGTTAGCAGTTTGTTTTTAGCTTTGCATTCTCTGTAGCTTCTGCATTTCTGTTACAATGTGTTTCAGTTCACCTCAATAGTTTGTTGCTATTTCCCTGAAGGTGGTTTTCACCGCAGCATTGGGAGCAAACTCCTGTGGCTGCTTCCTCTGCAGTTCCTCCTGGAACCCAGGGAATGTGGTGGAGGTGGCACATCCAGTGTTAAGCAGTCTTTCTTGTCAAATTGATGGCTCTTGGATCTCCCCATCTGTTAAATAAAACAGATTTTCCAACCAAGACTGAGAGCAGCTTTGATTAAAGGGGATATGCATATAATTTTGAGAGACATTTTGGTGAGTTAACCAGCTCAACTTATCCATAGAAAAATGGGGGTTTCCCTCTAGGAGGTTGTGAGTTTCCTGTCTGTGGGGCACTGATATGGCTCCTCTTACTGATTATGAATTCTCTCCCACTTAACAAGCCTAATGGCCAATCAGAGGGCAGTTGTTTACCCACAAAATCTGTCTGCCACTATTGCACAAATGTGTCCTTTGTGGCCATTTAGCTCTGTTGGGTAGCCTTGTGCTTGGCAATGGCCTACATTGTTTTGGGGATCTCCTTGGACAACTACTCACTGTGGGATTAACACAGATCTGTTCCTGGGATTCAGAATCCAAAGCCTATGATTTTAGGATTAAGCTTCTCCACCTTCTACTGGGCATATTGTCAGTCTGGCCTATTCACCTTTCTTATTGGGGGTTGTGTCTTGTATACTGGTGTCCCAGTGTATGGTTCCTAATGTACTGACTACTTTAGTCTTTATCTTTGTGTAGTCCCCTTCCCCACCCCTCCTTCCCTATACCCCTACTCTCCCAACTCCAATATTCTTTCCTTTTATGAGTTTCATGGTATCACTTCCTCTCCTCTCTCCCTGTTTTCACTTTTTCCTGAGCTCATTCTATTCATGTGCCTGGTCATAATGCTTACCGCCTTTTGCCCTCCTCTTCATCTGGTTCATTTTAGGAGCCACACATGAGAGAGAAAATGCAGCATTGGAATTTCTTAGACTGTGTGACCTTGATTAGGATGATATTTTTTGAGTCTACTCATTTTTTTGCAAATTTCATTATTTTATTTTTCCTTACTTCTGAATAAGCATTCCATTGTGTATAGGTACCACATCTTCAATATCCATTCACTGTCAGTCGATGGACTTGTGGTTGCTTTCAATTCCTAGGTATTGTGAATAGAATATGGATAATTATGTGTGAGCAAGTATCTCATAAGTACAGTGGAGTCTTTAGGGTAAATGCCCAGGAGTGGGATACCTGGATCAGATGGTAGATCTATTTTCACGTTTTATAGGAGTCTCCCTGCTGATTTCCAAAATGGTTTTACAAGTTTGCACTACCACCAGGAGTGAATAAGGAATCACCTTTTCCTACTTCCTCACCAAATTTGCCACTTAATTTTTATGATTGCCATCCTGACTGGAGAAAGTAGAATCTCAAAATTATTTTAATTTTCATTTCCCTGATGACTAGAGACATTGAACATTTCTTTAAGTGACAAATGATCATTCATTCCTATTTCATTTTTTGAGAATTAACTTTTCAATTCTATGCCCCATTTTTTGAGTGGATTGTTTGATTTGCTATTGCTTAGTTTTTGTGTTCTTTGTAGATTCTAGATATTAGGCCTCTTTCTGAAGAATAGCTGGTGAAGATTTTCTCCCATTCTGGAGGATGTCTGTTGCCACTATTTATGGTATGCCTATCTGTACAATAGTATTTTAATTTCTTGATTCCCACTGGTTGGTTGTTTACTATTCTGCTCTTATTCAGGAAGTCTTTCCCCACTCTTGTATCTTGGAGTGTTCTCCCGATTTTATCTTCCCATTGTTTTACAGTTTCAGATCTTATACTAAGGTTCTTAATCCATTTTGAGGTGATTTTTGTACAGAGTGAGAAAAATGGATTGGGATTCATTTTTTCTATGTGTTGTTATCCAGCAACATTTCTCCAGTAACATTTATTAAAAATGTTGTCATTTCTCCAGTTTGGATTCTTAGTTCCATTGGCAAATAACAGGTAGTTGCTTGGACTAAGGCCTGAAATCTTCTATTAAGTTTGATTGACCTATACATCTATTTTTATGCCAGTAACATGATGGTTTTATTGCTCTTGATTTGTAGTAAAACTTGAAATTGGGTACGGTGATGCCTCCAGAGGTATTTCTTTTGCTGAGTTTAGTTTTCAATATCTGAGGTCTTCTGAAGTTCCACATAAATTTTGAGACTATATTTTTATCTCTGTGAAGAATGCTGCTGGAATTTTTATTGGTATTGCATTGAATCAGTATATTGTTTTGGTAGAATGGCAATTTTCACAATATTAATATGAATATCTTCTCATGTCTTCCTCAATTTCTTTAGCGCTTTTATGATTTTGTCATATGTCTTTCACTTCCTTGGTTAGTCATATTCCAAGACATTTGTGTGTGTGTGTGTGTGTGTGTGTGTGTATTCAAAATGTGACAGCCTCACTGATCTCTTTCTCTGTGCATTTGTCTTTGCCATATAGGAGAGATACTGGTTTTTGTGTGTTGATTTTGTATCCTGCCATTTTGCTGAAAGAATTTATCTTTAGTAGTTTTTTGGTAGTCTTTTGGGTCACTTATGCATAAACCCTGTTTTCTATGAATAGAGCTATTTTGACTTCCTTCTTTCAAACTTATGTCTTTTGATTTCTTTTTCCTATCTTACTGCTTAAGGTAGAATTTCTAGTACTATGTTGAAGAGCAGTGGTTAGAGTGGGCACCCCTGTCTTGTTACTGATCCTAATGAAAATGCGCTGAGTCTTCACCCATTTAGTATGATTTAGGCCTTCGGTGCTTCATATATAGCCTTTATTATGAGATATGGTCCTTCCATCCCTAGTCTTTTCAACATCTTGATCATGAAGTGATGCTGTATTTTTTCAAAGGCCTTGTGATGCTTAAGTTTTGTTGTCAACTTGACCTGTTGAGTAATCCATAGTAATCTTTGCTGGGTCTCTGAGGTTGCTTAAAGGAAGAATTAACTAAAGGAATAGGTCCCTCCTTCAGAGTAAGCCCTTCCCGCAGAGTGGGAGGCCCTCACAGTAGATGGCAGGATGTAAGGAAGCTCAAGGGGAAGGAAATCTCTCTTCTTTCCTCCCATGTGGCTGGCAGTACTTGTCCAGATTTGCACGTGCATCCATCCTCCTCAGCTATGCTTTGTTGGCATTGGAACCAAGTTTTCTCAGCCTTCTAGCCTGGACTGAATTCCAATGGCTCCTCAGAAAGCCTTCAGGCCTTCAGTACAAGATTGGAATTGCTAAGGCATCCAGCCATGTGGACTGAGCAGCTATTTGTTCCTTGTCTCTTGGGCTTGCAGCCTGCTGCTGCAGGACTGCTGTAAACTAATCCAATAAATCCCCATTGTACTATAATTGTTTCTATCAACTATTCTTTTAAAGAACTCTTCTCTGCATCTATTGAAATAGATGATGTGGTTCTTATGTTTATTTATGTGGTTTGTTATGTTTATTGGTTTCTGGATGTCGAACCATCCCTGCATCCCTGGAAAGAAGACTGCTTAATCAAGGTGGATAACACATTTAATGTATTCTTCAATTCAATTTGCAAGGATTTTATTGAGAATTTTGGCATATAAGTTCATTAGGAATATCTGTTTACAATTTTCTTGTGTATCTGTCTGGTTTTGGTACTAGAGTAATGCCGGCTTTATAGAAGATGTTCTGAAGCAGTCCCTCTTTTCTAATTGTATAAAATAATGAGAAGTGATGGTTTGAAAGTTTAGTAGAATTCAACTGAGAATTGATCAGGTCCTGGACTCTTTGGTGTTGGGAGTGTTTAAATTACATCTTCAGGATGCCATGAACCACACCAACATGGTTTTTGATGTCAAACGTTGAATTGGACAGAGGTCTGATGATGTTATCTGTTTTCCAGGCTGACATGAAGCAGTGGCCATTCACAGTGGTGAATAATGACAGGAGGCCCAAGGTCCAAGTAGAATACAAAGAAGAGACAAAAAGCTTCTATCCAGAGGAGGTGTCCTCCATGGTTCTAACAAAGATGAAGGAAATTTAGAGGTTTAACTTGAGGAGACTGTTACCAATGCAGTGATCATAGTGCAAGCATACTTCAAGGACTCCCAACAGCAAGCAACCAAAGATGTTGGTACCATTGCTGGTCTCAACGTTCTTAGAATTATTGAGAACAAACTGCTATTGCTATTGTGTGTGGCTTAGACAAGTAAGTTGGAGCTGAGAGAAATGTGATGATTTTTTATTAAGGAAGTAGCATTTTTGATGAATCAATCCTCACTATTGAGGATAGAATCTTTGATATCAAATCTATAGCTGAAGACACCCACTTACTTCAGTGGAGAAGACTTTGACAACTGAATTGTCAACCAAAACAAGCATAAGAAGGACATCAGTGAGAATCAGAGGGCTGTCAGACATCTTCACACTGCTTGTGAGTGAACTAAGTGATTCCTCTTCTCCAGCACCCAGGCCAGCTTCGAGATTGATTCTCTGTATGAAGGAAATGACTTCTATAACTCCATCACCCATGCTCAATTTGAAGAGCTGAATGCTGACCTGTTCTGTGGCAATCTAGACCCTGTAGGAAAAGCTCTTCATGATGCCAAGCTGGACAAGTCGCAGATCTATGATATTGTCGTGGTGGAGGCACCATCTGGATCCCCAAGATATAGAAGCTTCTGCAGGACTTCTTCAATGGAAAGGAACTGAACAAATGCATCAACCCTGACAAGGCTGTGGCTTATGGTGTAGCTCTCCAGGCAACCATTCTATCTGGTGAAAAGTCTGAGAATGTTCAGGACTTGTTGCTATTGGATGTCACTGCTCTTTCTCTTGGTATTGAAACTGCTGGTGGAGTTATGACTGTCCTCGTCAACTGGACTATTACCATTCATACCAAGCAACCATAAACCTTTACTACCTATTCTGACAAACAGCCTGGTGTGGTAATTCAGGTATATGAAAGTTAAAGATCCATGACCAAGGATAACAACCTGCTTGAGAAGTTTGAACTCACAGACATCCCTCCTGCATACCATGGTGTTCCTCAGATTGCAGTTACCTTTGATATCAATGCTCATGGTATCCTCACTGTTTCTGCTGTAAACAAGAGTGCAGGAAAAGAGATCAAGATTACCCTCACCAATGACAAGGGCCCCGATGGCAAGGGCCATTTGAGCAAGGAGGACATTAACCATAGGGTCCAGGAAACTGAGAAGTACAAATCTGATGATGAGAAGCAGGAGACAAGGTATCATGTAAGAATTCCCTGGAGTCCTATGCATAAAGCAACTGTTGAAGATGAGGAACTTTGAGGCAACATAAACAATGAAGATAAACAGAAAATTCTTGACAAATGCAATGAAATCGTCAGCTGGCTGGATAATAATCAGATTTCAGAGAAAGAAGAATTTGAGCATCAACAGAAAGATTTGGAGAAGGTCTGCAACCCTGTCATTACCAAGCTGTACCAGAGTGCTGGAGGCATGCCAGGAGGAATGGCTGGGGGCTTCTCTGATGGGGGAGCTCCTCCTTTTGGTGGTGCTTCCTCAGTGCCCACCATTGAAGAGGTTGATTAAGTCAGCCCAGTACATACAACATTGTTCTGGTCAAATATTTGAAGGACCCAATTTAGGAAGTTCTGTGGCAGCTTAAAAGTTCAGCTGCTATAAATCTTACTGAGCACTATCAATGTTTGGATATGGAACATGTGTGCACAGGGAAAGGAAGTAACATTGCATGTTATATGCACTCTAGGAGAAAAATGCAATGTCTTAAATAAAAACTATTTAAAATTGGCAGCAAAAAATTGAAGATATCAAACGACAAAATAATATCCAGTAATCATCTATTTGGAATGTCAATGCCCCCTTGCACATTTGCTTACATTGGGAGGATACTAACAACTTTTAATTTTTGTTTTATGATGCAGTTTTTTCTTCATGGTACCATTTTGTATTTCATTTTCTGGTTAAGGTTTTGCTCTCTTGATGTTTTTTGGAATTTGTTCTTGAATTTGTTCATGTTCTCATTAAGCTTCATCAACCAGTTGTTGAGCTCATCTATTTGTTGACTCACCTTAATTCATTTATCTGTCTATGAAGACCTCTGATTTATTTCAATTATGTTGAGATGACTGATGAGAGTTTTCTGTTGTAGTAAATGGTTCATTTGCATTTCATTTATGTCATTATTGGTTTATGGATGATTTTCTTCCATTTCTGCTATCCTTTTGTTTATGGTCTCATTAAGTTTGTTTAATAAGCTTATCATGTTTTCATTTTGGGATTGTCTGTCTGCTGTATTTTCTATGTTTTCATTAGAGGCTTCCATGGGGAACTAGGCACTTTTAGTGGGCATCTCTCAACTTGTTGTTTTGCACTGTGTGTGTGTGTGTGTGTGTGTGTGTGTGTGTGTGTGAGTGTGCATTGGGATTTGCCCATCTTGGGGTAGATGTCTTGTTTTGTTAATGATGTAGCAATTAGTGCCTCTTGTGGTTTCTTCAGTGAGTGTTCTGTTTTGGTTCAGATGAGAGTGTGATGGCAAGTTTTGGTTGGGTACATTTGTGTCTTGGAAAGGGTCATCCTGATGTGCCCTCTTAGAGGCTCTGGGTGAGATCCTGGGAAACCTGGCCAAGTCCATGGCCAAACAGGGTCCTGTTCTCCCCATGCCTCTCACTTGTGGTTGGTCCCCTGGTGGTTGCATTGGCGGCACATGTTAATGGCAGGCTCAGGAGGAAGAGCTTTACTGCTATTGTGTGTAGACCTTAATCAACGCATATGGAGGGCTGTCTGTCTTGCATAGTTGTGTGCATTGTCTGGGTCTTTGTGACCCTGCCTGATTCACCAAGTTACAGAAGGCCAGAGTGCTTTGCTGAGAATCACTTTGCATCCTGGGTCATGCAGAGTCCTTACTCATATAAACTCTTGTGGTTTACTGGTCAGTGTGTGGGATTCAGGCAGATCGCCTGCTTGTCTAAGCACTCCATTGTCAGGTAACCTCAGCCACCATGCTCCAAATGCACCATTTGTCTAGGTTATGCTGGTCCTGCCTATGCACAGGCTAGCCACTCTGGGCTTATCACCTGTTTCAGAGATCTTGGGTATGTCCCCATGTCACTCCATCTGCACCTGCCTGTGGAGGTGAGGTCAGGGAGGCCTTCAGCCTGTGTGCCTCTCTCTATCTGATCACTTGAAGATTGGGCTACTTGCCAGAGCCACAGCTCCTCCCCTGTGCCCCAGCCATGGAGCTTGTGGGGGTCAGGCTGATTGTCTGTGTGCAGGCCAGCTGCTCTGAGCTGAGCGCCTGTTCACGAGTTCCTACATATGGCTCCAGCCCACTCCAGCTGACTTCCCATGGTAGACTTTCAGCCCATGTGTTCCCTTAGAGATGAGGGGAACAGCTAACCTGTGTGTACGTGTGCAGCTTGGGTCACCTGCCTATGAAAGTGCATGCCCCAGCCCCCTTGTGCAGTATCTGTTCCTTCCTGTGCACATACCACCTGCTCCATGAGCTGGTTGCGGGGCTGCAAGCACAGGGGTGTGTAGAAAGGCTGATTCCTCACCTGCCCTGCCTGCCAGTACTAAGCCAGCTCTGGGGGTGGGGGGTTAGGCAGGCACTGGTAGATCCCAGTTTGAGAAACCATTAAGTTGCCCTGTTTGCACCCTAGCGATGTAGAACAGCATAAACCATGTAGAAATCAGCAGAATCCTATGTGTACAGCTACACCGTCCTAGTGGGGGAGTCTTGGAGATCCTCTCTAGTATGGAAGCCCCAAAATTTTATTTCCTTTCTTCCCTGAAGTTCCAGTGTGGTTACCAATCCTCCTTCTTGACCAGAAGTTGCCTCAGTGATTTTTTTTTATTTTTACTTTTTTATTAAGCATTAACTTTATATGAACAAGTCATATGTTGGTACCACCATTTCCCTTCTCCCTGCACCCATTCTCAGTGGGATTGCTCTAATGCTTCATGAAATTGAGGGCTTTGTGTGGCAGTCGGTCACTGTGCCTCTAGTAATTCCTCCCTACCATGGCTCTTACAATCTTTGTTCCCCCTCTTTTGCAAAGTTCCCTGAGCCATGGTGGGTGAGTTTTAAGTCTACTTTAGTGTTGAGCTCTTAGCATCTTCTAGATTTTTGCTTTGGAAAGTTTTCAGTGTCCTCAGTGTCTGTCTCCATCACCCTGGCTCAGGTGTTGGGCTCCTTGTGGAAGGAGCACTCTTGCTCATCTCTCCACTTCTTCTGTGGTTTCACCTGGGCCCTTGCTAATGTGTTAGGGTGGTTCATCTCCTGCCAGGGAGTCAGCTTTCA
>PVHP010044181.1:0-13724 GCA_004024765.1 Zapus hudsonius
AGGGTGTTGTTAGAACAGCTTCTGAGGTAATTCACAAAGTCAGAGTATATGCAATTCAAAGTAAATTTGAAATAATGATAAAAACTATCCGTGATAAGAAATAACTAAAAAGATATATGAAAGGTTGAATAATACCTGTATGCATGACTAACATTTCTTTTAGAATAAATTTTTCATAGTTAGGAAACTGGTTTGTTCCTTATGACATAAAATTTTGATACCAGGGTATCTGTGATACTATTTTATTTTCATTTTTGTAGCTCTAATAATAATTGTTTTTTTATATTCAACTCTGGTAGAGGCTAAAAGATCTCTCTGGCCTAGGATTTATTAAGAATGTATTTTAAAATTTAAATTATATTTTATGTCTTATAGCATAATCTCCTTCCTATGAATGTGACTCAAACTGGTGACATTGCAACATTCCAGAGATTTCTTAAATACTGTTATAAAAACATAAAGTGAATTTCTTTCAAATATCCATTTTTTTAAAGACAAGAAATCCATGGTAAAATTTCCAAAAGTTTGTTTTTCTTGTCTGTCAGTGTCTTATGTGAAACAACCATATTGCTGCAATCAACAGGGAAATGCAAAGCCAACATCAGTGAGCAGTTTCTCAAGATGCCATTGTGGGAACTTGTGAAGGACACGAATATTGCTGTTACCTGCTTATTAGACCTTTAGAAGGTTTATGATTTTTTTTCCTTTTGTGGAACAGGTGCACTGAGTTCCTTCATTCAAAACCCTGTATGCAATAAACAACTCAGAAGAATGGTGAGCATTTTTTCCAGGCAACTCTTTCATTTAGTCAGAGCTATTACAGTCCTTTCTCACTTCTCTTTCTATGTGGCGATCAAATAATCACTTCCATGGAATGTTTGGTTAAAATGAAATAAACATAGAATATTTGAATCTTAGTTTACAATCATGTAAGTACAACAGAAGTGCAGTTGAAACAATTTGGTTTACATAGAAAAATAGTTATTTACAATACTTGTGTTTTTTATTGAAACCATTAATATATAACATATTGCAATTCAGTCACTTTCCCATCAGGTTATACTCTAATATCCTCTCTTCCCTAACCCCCATTCCACAATACTGTCACTCAAAGGTTATCACAGCTAATTATTTCACATATATCAAATATATATTTATTATTTATTATTTATTTGTATCCTATTATGTGTATTCTGTCCATATATATATATATGTGTGTATATATATGGAAATTTTCTTCAATCTTCAATGTAAGTTAACGTCAGGTTAAAACAGACACACAGACTGGACACTTAAAGCTTGAATGTATGACAAAGCCTGAATGTCTTCAGATGAAGTCCTGTCATGTCTGTCTTCATACTGTGCCTGCTTCTTTGTCTCTGTATCCACTGGTGGACAAATGAGGACATAGGGGTGGCATTCATGTTTCTGGGAAATATTCTATTTACAGAAAAGACATGAGTATTCTTTCTTCCTAGTCTTTCACAGATCTCCTTGATTATTCCTAAACTCCCTGGAATTCAGTGACTATTTACATGCTACCTTTGCCCAATACCTGGATTTCACTCTTGTCTCTTTATCAAGGGGCAGCAGAATCTTGCTCTTTCTGAATCACAGAAAGACCTTCAATTAGGTAACAAATTTCCTGCTTTCTATAGGGCAGAATAGGATGACTTAATTTCCTCATCAGAAAAAAAGCAAAAAGAATGCCTTTAAAGTGTTGGGATGATAAAGGCAAAGCAAATAAACGTACACATTCGAACTTGAAAATCCAGAGAAAATATGGCCTAGTAAAAACCAGATACACTCTTCCTCATTTAGCAGAGCTCAGCTAAGATCCATGAAGAAGGAAATTAAGCTGAGACCGTGGGCTGTAGAGCTGGCTAAGGAGGAAGCATCCAGGACATAATGCCAGAAGAAAGCAAGAGAGTCTGGTGACATTGCAGAGTTGAAACAGGTGGCCAGAATTTGCAAGGTGTGAAAGGGCGTAAAGCGTACACAACAGAGTGTGCTGCTCGTCTGAGTTGGAGTCCCTTTGAGTCTTTAACTGTGACAGGATGTTTACAAACGAAAGATCATCTTTAAAGACTAAACCGTAATGGCCATTATTCTGTGGCACATAATGATATTCAGTAAGTTTCAGTCACAATTGCAGTACAATGAAATAGATATCAAAATGGACCCTTAGCCCTTCCAATGTGATTTTTAAAGTGATCTTACTGCCTAACTCCTCTGATGAAGAAAAAAACATTAACTTATTTTACTGAAGGCCACTGTATCCCAGTCATTAGGGCTTTGGTCTTGATGAGGCCCAGCTGAAACTGGTCAGAAGGAACTTGGTATTCTGCCAAGAAAAAAGGCTCATGTGATAGGAGCATTAGCTTGGTTTCATCTCTTAAGACTGAAGCATCATATAGGGTTATTCAGAGACTGAGGAGAGTAGCATTGCTTGTACAATTCTGTATGGAAAACAAAAATAAAATAAAATAAAAGTGGGGGCTGACTAACAAATACGTTGAGGCATCCTACCAAAATATCTAAGTCGAATATGTAAACAGAGTCTAATTCATTTCTTTGAATCAAATCCTCTTTACTACAAAATCACCCAAAGAATTTAAAATTTCCTTTGTCACTTGAAGGAAGTGCTTGTTAGCACGCTCCATGGGCAAGTTCAAGTGATGTTCGTGATTGTAAGTGTTCCATCCATAGCATGAACACTGGCACTTTTCAGTGTCAGCAGAGCCCTGATCCCTGAAGCACAGAAACGACTCAGATTTTGATGCTTTGCTCAGACTTTGCCCAAGTACTTATTTCTTAAATTTAGACAACAGGGAAAAAATCTTTTTTTTTTGTATTGTAATTTTAAAAAATAATTTTGCTTAGGAACTTTAATATATGAACATACTGCAAATTGGTCATCCTTCCATCTGATTATCCTATTTGCTTTCATCCATCCCATCCCCTTTCCACTGAGGACCCTCTTCAGAGGGATATCAGGAAATTCTGTGGGCTCATGAATACGCCAGTTGGTTGATTCTGTGGGGGAGGGCAGTGTCTCACAGAATACCTTCTCACCTGTGGCTCATAATTTTTCAGCCCCTTCTTTTGCAAAGTTCCCTGAGCCTTGAGGATGTGTTGTTATAAGCCTTGTTTTAGTTCTGAACTGTCCCCAGCCTCTTATTTTCTGTTGTGATGAGCTTTGAGTCTCCTCAGTGTCTACCACCATCTCCGTGGAGGAAGTTCTGTGGCTAGCTGTGAAAGCAGCACATGTGGAATTTGCAACATCCTCTGCAATTTCCTGAGCCCTGGACAGTGGACTAGAGATGGTTGATCCAGTTCTAGGCACGCAGTTTTCTCTTCTTGACATTATGATATGCCCTGATATTTCTTTATTTGCGGAGACAGATAGAGAGAGAGAGAATGGGCCTGCCAGGGCCTCCAGCCACTGCAAACGAACTTTAGCTGCATGTGCCACTTTGTGCATCTATCTGGCTTTACGTGGGTGCTGGGGAATTGAACTCCAGTTGTTAGGTTTTACAGGTAACTGCCTTAACCGCTGAGCCATCTCTCCAGCCCTAGGCCCTGGTATTTCTAACCATCTGTAAAAGGTATGTCCTCTAACCAAGAGTGAAAATAGCATTGAGCAAATATGATAAATATATACATTTAAAAGATTGGTGGGCAGAACCCCTCCATTTAGCCAAAGAACAGTGGAAGATTCCTTATGGGATCTTTAATCCTACAAGCTCATTACGCTAATAACTCAAGTACTGTTATTGCACTGGAGGCTACATTTTGTCTGTCTGGTTGATTTTGTAGCTTGCACGATCCCCTTCTTGATCACATGACTGCCATCCCTCAGTGTTTTGCAAGCTGCTTTCCAGTACTGTGACAATTAGCCAGGAGGGAGATGGCTTCCATTTATCCTTTAGATTTTAATTAATTTTTTAATACTTATTATTAAAATTTATTTAAGTTTCCAATTTAATATTTTAATGGGATCACATTTTAATACACAGTTAAAAGAAAAATAAACATATATTCTGTGTTCATACATATGTATGGATACACACACACACACACACACACATACTCTCAAAGAGGACCTGTTGTAATTTAATTTTACATAATTGAATATTTACAATGTCCTGGGATGATGTTTAGAAATCAATAAAAAATGTTCATCT
The DNA here is from genome assembly GCA_004024765.1 of Zapus hudsonius. Lineage (NCBI taxonomy): Eukaryota > Metazoa > Chordata > Mammalia > Rodentia > Dipodidae > Zapus > Zapus hudsonius. The sequence continues at coordinate 4,188 of PVHP010044181.1, forward strand.
AAATTTATTTTCAGAACCCAAACTATGTCAGAATACTGTATCTCATAATATGCATTTAAACATATTGTAAAATTTCCTAAATACTAAATACAAAAAAAGTTTCAACAAGAGTAATTTCCTAGTTAAATTATTTAACTAACTATAAATTGAATTAGTTTTGCTAATTTTATAAGCATCCTTACCATAGTTATAAATAGTTACTGTATATATTTTGGACTCTTCCTGCTGAAATGATTGATTCTTTGTAGCTGCACTAGGGTGGATAATTTGTTTTCAAAAATTATGTCTGACTGGAGATAAAAGTTACTGTTCTCTCTTGTGTTTTTCATGTTGGATTGAAGTTTCTCTCTTGTTACATTTACTTTGAAAGAACTTGTGAACCTGAACAATGATGTTCCTATAACAAACAGAGTAGATGCTGCAATCAACTGTTTTTCCCTTTGTGTTTATATGCTTTTAATATTATCCAGCTAAAATAATGATGTCCCATTAGTAAGCCTAGAGTGTGTCTTCACTCTTGAAAACTCTTTTATATTACTGAAATGCGATTTAAAGAAAACAAGTGTACACATGTATATTACTGATATAATCTTATGGTTCTACAGAAGAACATATCTGAAAACTCATAAGAAGGTTTTAACATAGATAATATTGGTTTGGTTATAAGGCATATGAGCAGAACTACCATGCATATGCTTCTATTAGTAAGTAAATATGAATAGATGGTTACATATAAGTGAAATCCTGCAGTATATATTCGCACTGAAGAGGTACTACTACTTTGCTTCAAAAATAAATATTCATTCAAAGCACAGCTTGTTAAAAGCGCGATTTACATGATTTGAATAAATTTCTTTCAAAACCAAACATAACTGTCGATTATGTTTTATGTACACAATTTCTTTTAATGACGTACAATGTTGTCAAATAAAGTAAAACAGCTTTCAAAAATGTAACACTCTAGGATAATATGCACCAAATTAGACTCAACTCGCGGCTCCGATTCTGTCAGAAGAATGCAGACCTTCTGTTTTCAGTCCCGTTTTCCTCCTTCTCTAACACGGAATAAAACAAGATGACAAAATTCTAAAACAAAAGGCAAGCCAAGTCGAATGGTACCTTCGATGATATGTGGGAGGAGAAACTTCTTGGAAATGCTTTGCGAGAGTCACATCAGGCACCAGGCAGCAGGAGTGATGGGATGACATTATGCCAAGCACAGAATTCAAGATGTGCTGATGCTGTCTGGGGAGAACTGAGATATTGTGGCAATAAAAGTACTAAATAAACAGATGGAATGTCCCGAGGGAGGAGATCTCAGAAAGTTCCCAAAAAAACAGCTTTAAAGGTGAGAGCTGAGTAGTGAACAAAACCAATATTTTGTAGTTCAACTTGTGTTTTGGTGGTCCTGAGAACAAAGTCCTGCCAGTGGGAGCTCTGTGGAATTAGAACTGTGGCAGCAGCTGTCACATCTGGAATTCTTATCCATGTGAACAAACAATGGAAAATGCAGACTCAGAGAAGGGTAACGCTGTGAAATTTATTTTAGGGATAGTTAAGATCAGAGAGGAAACAAAGCAGGAACTTGTCTAAAGAAAAAGAATTTTTCCCCCCACTGGGAAGGGGGAGGGAAGACTGAGAAAGTCCGTTTTTTCCACACTGAACTAGACAGATGTTCTAGCCCTGTCAGGGCAAGGCAAGGTGCCATCCGTGTTTCTGTGGGCCCTAGCTAACTGTCTGTCAGAAAGAAACTACTGTGCTCCTACTCTGTATCAGACATCTCACGCGTCTTCTAATAAATCACCTGATGTAACCTTATATTTACAACTTCCAATTTGCACACATCTCCATGAGCGACTGCATTGCTTTCTCCTGATGGCTTCCTTTAAGTTTGAGGGTTGAATCCTTTATAGATTCTTGTGGGCTTTGTCGTTAGAGTCTTGTGCGCCTTTTCCATTATGTAACCATGTCTTCTTGCTATGTATCTTTCAGAATGCTAGGATTTCATTGAGTTTAGAATCGAGAAGATATGTGTTAGATTGTATCTGTTATTATGTTGTTATGTGAAAATACTACGTATTTGTGCAATGGTAACTATCATATCTATATATAATCACCTAGTAACTTTCTTGTGGTGACATACTCCACTTAATACCTACACTTGACATTGCATATTCAATAGGAATAAAGTTGAACTCCTAAGACCTTTCCTTTGATTATAGACTCCTGTGACTTCAATTTCTAGAGTATTCCAAGTTTATGGAAGGGAGTACGTATGGTCCTTAGTTTCATCTGTCTACTTTTCAGAAGTCTTGCACTGCCTCTCGGGGTGTGGGCATCATCTTATTTTAGGTCTTCCATCACAGAAGAACTGATTACTTTGTCCAGACTATCATTCACTTTGATTACTCCAAGTTTCAGTTCAGGTCATTTTTAACACAGAGAGGCTCTGGTTGGTTTTCCTGCCTGACCCACAAACACTGGAGCAGTGATTACCATCCAATTCAGACAAAAGAGCATGATTACTTTGAAAGCATCCACATCATAAAGTCTTTTCTCATATCAGAGGGAATTCATTCTCACCAGCTTACATCTTTCTCAAATATGGCGTCTTCCCTGTTAAGGCTCTAGTGTCAGGCCCATAGGCTCCAACTTACTAAGACAGTTTAGTTCAACAATCAGAATTATGTGGGAAGTGTGTCAAATTGAAATCAATGTTAGAAAAAAACATCATAGATTACAGAGCCTAAATGTTTTCCTAAAGACAAATCGGTATATTAATTTCATAATAAATTGCATATGAATTTATGATGATTATTATTACCAAAACAATATTCACTCCTACTTGAATGGACTACAGAGTTACCTAAACATGTCTGATGGTCTGATTCTATTCTCCAAACTGTACAGTACAGCGTTTATATTTGGATTAATTCCAACTGCAGCTCTTTTAAGTCAACCAAACTCAGTGTTCCCCTCAATTACTAGAGTGACAGAGGTGTGTGTCACTCCACATAAACCACATAAAGTCAGGTGTATGTGGTTCTGGGGATTGAATTCAGAACTTCATGTTTGCTATGCAAGAACTCTAGCCATGACCTTCTCTGGCCCTGAGAGAATACTCTGTCATCTGTAGACTTTCTTGAAGTTAGCTGCTCCTCCACGATGTCCTTGCTCAGGTGTGAGTACCACATTACATTTTGGTTCATGAATTCTCACTCACCTCTACTCTGTTTAACATTCCCTTTTCAATATTTTGAGTCCTCCAACACAGAATATTTCATATTTAAGATTCTTGATATGTTGAAATAATTGCTTTGTAGCTGTCTTTGGCTTTGAGTTTGTTTTATTATTATTGTTCTTTGGTTTGTTTAATTGTCTGTCGAATAAGTTAAAGTTGTGCAGTTTGGGAAACCACACACAGACATCATCTTATGTGCTTCCCAGTGAAGAACCTTCAGGCCCTGTATTTTCCTAATATTTCCCTTTGTCACTCAAGCTAATTGCTCATCTAGTTTAGGCAGACTCGACAGGGTTCTCTACTATGACTATTTTTTTCTTTGTAATTAATAAGTATTTTCTCAAGAGATCATTTGAGGCTATGTAATTAGCCTATTTCTTAACACACTTTCATTTATTAGTTTTAATGTCAACTGATAATTCTTGCCCGCAGCTCTTCTTAGTGTGATGTTCACTAAATCCTGATTTTGTATCACTACTCTCCCTCCCTGTTTAATGACGAGATTCCACTGTAAGGATGAGCTGCTTCTTTACCCTCACTTACATGGTTTCTTCATGAGTATACACTCATGGACATCATGCAATCTTCATGAGCAGACACTGATGGATAACATACGTTCTTATTAGAGGAATATAATTAGAAAAAACTGATTGAAAATTCTACTTGTGGGAGACGTTATACATACTTATTAAAGCATTTCAAAATTTCATTGCTTCAATAACATAAAATAATTGTATAATTAACATTATTCTATTAGTTTGTTTTCTTATTTTGAGCAGTTTCTTTACAAAAGTTAAAAACAATATGCAAAATTTTGGTAATAGTCTAGAGGTAACCAGCAACATTAATAACTTAGTACATTATAATTTTATTTATCTTCCCTATCTTTATTATCCAAAAGCCCAAAACCTCACGTTTCATTTCCAGTTTAGAATTTTTTTCTCTATTTCATGAAAATAATAAAAAATATTAGATATTTATGATTAATAGATTTATATTTTATACAGTAAATTTTGGGCTCAGAAATTTATTTATCCTTATAAGACACCAATAAAATATTTGTATGTAAAATGCATCACAAAGAGTAGAAGGCTGGTACAAATTACTAGACTTAAGGATAATTAAAAATATTAATAGCATCTAATTTTCAACAACCATTTAATAATATCAAGGGCTAAAGATTTAACTCAAAATGATCTATTAATTTATTTTACCCTTCTGCTTAAAACCCTTTATCTTGTCTCAAAGATATTTATCTTAAGTACATTAAATTTAAATGGACCCTGTTCATTTGTTATTCTTTTCTTTGTCTTATTTAGGCTAAATTATTGTGGCTTTGCATACATTTTCCACATTCACAACTAACAGGATAATAGATAATAATTATATTCACATTCTACCTCTGCCCTTGGCTACAGAACTTTGTGCACAAAACAAAACATGTACTTTACAGAACCAAACACAGCGAATGTAGGTATAATTTTACACAGTTTATATAAAGAGTACAGTTTTTAATTCATTGTAGCAAAGGACAGTAAATAGCAAAGCTTCTAAGCGTTCCTTCTCCCCATTATCAGTGAGCAATACATATAAATATATATATAATGCAATATATATAAATATATATATAATGCAATTTTTGCACTGGGGAGATTGGTCAGCAGTAAAAATCCCTTGTTTGCCAAGCATAATGGCTTGGATTGGACTTGCCAGTACCCACTTAAAGCCAGATGCAGGAAGTGGTGCATGCATCTGGATTTCATTTGCAGTGGCAAGTGGTACTGGCGTATCTATACACACACATGCAGACACACATAAATAATAAAAAACTCAAGATGTAATTTCACTTTAATGGATTATTTAAAGCATTTTAGTTTTACTGGATATTTGAGCAGAACTTACAGAGATTTCCCATAAGTCCCTAGGCATACATAGTACCCCTCTTTATTAATTAAATGATGGAAATGTTAAAAATTGCTACAACTGAGGCTACATTGAAACTTCACACATTTCTATGAATCCTGCGTTTTAAAAATTTGTATTGACATGCATCCATCCATACTTCATACAAAGAATTACTCCTTTGCTAAAAGGCCTCATATTCTCTGTATAACTGTCATTATTTGTGTGTGTGTCACCCATAAAACATGACGGGATTTATGGGTGTCCATATGTCATGGCACATGATGGGAGGTCCAAGGATAACCTTGGATGTTGGTCTCTGCTTCAACCTTGAGTGAAACAGACTCTCTCCTGTGGTTTGTCAATAGGAAGGTCCAGCTACCTGGCCTGAAGTCTTCAGGATTCTCCCAACTCACGTTGCTTTAGGTGCATTGGAATATACATGCATATCAGGCTTTTCATAGGTACTGGGGATCAAAACTCCTGTGGGGGGCTGGAGAGATGGCTCAGTGGTTAAGGCACTTGCATCCAGTGCCTAAAGCCCTAGGTTCAATTCCCCAGGACCCATATGGGCCAGACCCACAAGGTGGTGGCCCTGGTGCGCTCTCTCTCTCTCTCTCTCTCTCTCTCTCTCTCTCTCTCTCTCTCTCTCTCTCTCTCTCTCTCTCTCTCTCTCTCTCTCTCCCTCTCCTTGAAATTGAATAAATAAAATATTTTTTAAAAAAACTCCTGTGGGCAAATTTTCAGTCTGCATCCATCTTCCCTTCCCATAAACTCTTCTGTTTCCCTCCTACCCAGATTCCCTTGCCCCCCCAACACTTGGCTATAACTAGTTAATTTACTACCTTTATTGTTTTGCCTTCCTAGAATACCTGATAACTGGAAACACAGGAAACAGACTCTTCTGATTGGCTACTTCCATTAATCACTATGCTTTTAAGATTTCTCTACATCTCTTCCTGGCTTAAGAGTTAATTTCATTTTATTTCTGAATGATACTTTATTGTCTGGTAAAATCTCAGTTATGTAACCACCTGCCAACTGAAGTACGTCTGTGGTTGTTTCAAGTATGCAACAATTATGGATAAAGCTTCTATGATTATCCATGTAACTATTCTGTGTGAACAATTTTTTTCTCTTTTTTTCAAAGCCTTTGAGGCATAACCCTTAAGAGAAGATGACCTTTTTCATAACATATTCTCTTCTTCCTCCACAAATTGTCAATTGCGGGCTGTTATGATCCCAGAAGATTTAAAGACAATGAATTATTTATTCAGGTGGCTGCTTAAAATGAAACACCCTTCAAAACTCTAGCAATAATAGTGAAACATATGAAAAGCATGGTGGTTTTCTATGCTCAGATATCATGGGATTATCATTTTATCAAAGCCATGACTTTTCATATTGTTAATAAAGTGGGGTTTTTTCAGGATGTCCAAGCAAGTCCCATTTCCTAACAAAATGAATGTATGAAGTCATTGGGATGCAAATGTGAGCCTGATTTTAGTTCAGAATATTTAGCTAACTCTCCACATTAATTTTATTACATAGTTTTTTTTATACAAAATGACTTTACTATAGAGAAAAAAATATATAATTCCATCCCAGCATCCTTCATTCCTTCTCCACTGAGCCTCCTCACACTTTCAACAATTCCCTTTTCTACTTTAATGTCTGGTTTCTTAAATTCCTTCATCTATAACTACATGTTGATGGGTCTAACACGTGCAGGCAATGATAGCCACTGTGAGGTCAGGAATGCAGGGGCTGCTTTGTGTCCGGAAGGTTCTAAGGCCCTCTTACCCATTGGACATAAGTTTTCAAGTCCATTCCATAAATACTAAAGGGTAAAATTACTACATTGTGTAAGAAGAATATTGTAGTCAGTCACATGTCACTGGAATAAACCTCCAAACCAGGCACAGTTTATGGGAAGGAAGGATTTTGTTTTTGAAGCTGCAGATCCAGGGGAAATTCTGTAATGGTCAAAGAGGTGCCCCCCACCCACCCAGACACAATTTTCAGCACCACACACACAATAGCAAAGAGGCATGGGGAGAGATATTTCTTTCCCCTTTATATAGCCTTAGGGTGGGTCTCAAAATCCTTCCCCTGACATGTTGACTTTTGAGTCTGTGTAATGCCCTCCCAGGAAGAGATGTTCATTTCTAGCTCCTCTGAGCTTCTTTACATCCTGCCCCCTACTGAGAGGTAGGGCTACCTTCCAGTGAACAACATCAGAGACCCACCCAAGATTACTAAAAAGGTCAAATTGACAACAAAATTTAACCATCACAAGTATACTAAATTTCTGAATTAAAAAAAAAAACCCTGCCACAGTGTCTTCCTAAAGTCTCTGCCATTTTGCATTTCCCCCAGAACTGAATATAATTTCTAGTAGCCCAACTTCCTTATCACTGTTTTGTATTGATATGGATTTGAGCCACACTTTGAGGTATATGGTTACATCTCCTCATTGTTGCAGTTTGTATTTCCCTGAAGACAAAAAAATACAGAACATAGCATATATATATATATATATATATATATATATATATATATATATATATAGTGTGTGTGTGTGGTGTGTGTGTGATGGCTCAATTTATTGTCAACTTGACCTGTTTAATAATCTACAGTAATCTTGGGTGAGTCTCTGAGTTTGCTTGCAGAAAGGATTGACAAAGAGGAAGTCCCTTATTCAAAATGAGCTCTTCCCCCAGTGGGTGGGCCTTCCAGAAGGGGACTGGATACAAGGAAGCTTGGGTGGGGGGAGGGAACATCTCATTCTCTTCCTCCCCCCTCCCCTTGCTGGTGCTTCTTCCTGACTTGCTCTAACATCTTGCTCTACTACCCTTCCTGGACATGGGAATCCACTTCTCTCTGCCTCACATCATGGACTGAAGAGCAGCCGCTCCCCAGGGAGCCATCAGGCCTTCTGGGCTGGATTGGGACTGCTGAGACATCCAGCCATGTGGACTGAACAGCTACTGGTTTCTTTACCTATGGGCCTGCAGACAGCTATTGTTGGACTGTCATAAAGTACTCCAATAAATTCCCTTTTACTACAATCCATTCTATCAAAGTTTCCTCTAGAGATCCCTAATACATATAGCTTCTTTTGTGACAAGTCTACTAAAGTTTAACTCTCTTCCTTTCTTTCTTCCTTCTTTCCTTCCCTTCTCTCCTTCCTTCTTTCATTTTCTTATTTGTGTTTGCGATTTTTGTTTTTTAGACAGGGTCTCTTGTATCTAAGGTTGCTTCAAACTCACTCTAGTAGCTAAAGCTCTTGATCCTGCCTTCATTACATGAGCGCTGTGATTACAGGTGTGAGCCACTAAACATGGCAAATTTGGCCAATTTTAGGATATTGATTTTTAGAATGGTGACTAAATAGCAATTTACATTAGGAAACATAATTGCACCCAAAACTAGAAAGCTATTTTTAAATGTCCATATAAATCTAAGTTTTAAGAAAATTAAAGTGAAGTGTATTCTATAACTTTGCTCAACATGGAATAAAAGTTCCATAAAACTGAAATCTTCAAGTCTAAGGCTACTTCAAGAAGATTCTTTAAATGTTAAAAATACATTTTTAAGAAAAGGTAATATATAGAACTTTCAAATTAAGATTATGGAATTATCACGGGTAACTGGAAAGACCCTCCTAAATTCTCAGTTGTCCAAGGCACTATGTAAATGGAAATTGCCTTTCAGCCATAATTTGAAATATATCTAAGCCATGAAATAGTTTGATGAAATTAAAATACTATATATTCTTTTGCTAATTTTACAGGCCATAAAACCTTTATTACAACTTAACTGTGAAATGCTGTTTTTAAATTTTCTATGCCTTCTCATAAACAAACCTGGATTATGGCAGTACCAAATTTAACGATTTATTGAGAGTGCTCAAAGAGATAATACGTTTTATGCAATTATTGTAATTATTTGTCCATAGGACTAACTATGTTAAAATTCAGACATTCATATTCTATTACTGTCCCTTTAAGAATGAGTTTAAGCCAGAAGATACCTCTTCAGTCTTTGCTTTGGCTTCAAAAGGTTATGTCAAGAATAATGATCATATGTTTCACCAGAAAAAAAATGTAAGTCAAAAACAAACAAAAAAAAAGTTTGAAACCAAATGAATGGACCAAAGACATTTAAGTCACACACAGCCTGGCATCCAGCTGAGTCTCAGACCACATTGGAACTCAATAAATGCTTCATTAAAGGACCTGCCTATTTCCATTTCCAGCATTCACATTTAAATTTTTGAGATATTTTATTTCAGCTATAGGCATTTACTTTTACACTCCATGTACATATAAAGATTTAAAATATGGAGTGCCTGCCGGACGTGGTGGTGCACGCCTTTAATCCCAGCACTC
>PVHP010044182.1:0-14195 GCA_004024765.1 Zapus hudsonius
TCACGTCTTATTTCCAGCTCCACATAAATGCTGTATTTCTAGGTAGTGGGTACATATTACATACTTGTTGAAGAAAGCCACCAATGAAAGTCAGAACTTTCTAAAGTAATGAATTTAATCAAGGAGATGGCAAAGCACCCCGAGAGCTCATTTTCCCAGGCTTCTTTCCTATCACTTTAATTGCATTCACAAATCGATGTCTCATCTAAATGATGTGCTCTTGCTTAAGCATTAAGAATGTGGAGTTTATGATATTAGTTCCGAATGATTTGAGCACAGACTTAATAAACTTCTTTAGAACCATTGGTATCTTTCTAGAGTGACTTTATGACACACAAGAATGCTAACTGCTACCCCCCTCAACAGAAACCCTGGATCTCAAGACTTCGGCATTCATCTACCATGTTTTAATGACTCGAGATGATAACTCAACTCCCTCTCCCAAATCTAGTTATGTGAACACATTGTTGTCTTTCTATAAGCAAGTATTAAGTTATAATGTATTGGACTTTCTTTTAGGTATGATTACTGGAACAGGTCTGCCACCCCTGTCTGAAGTCTGAGTTTAGTCTCTGTTAGGTTTCCAGGGGATTGCATCTGCTTCTTACCCAGACTTCTCTAGAACTCCTGGGCTTCCTCTCAGTGTTTACTTTTTTAAAAAACATTTTTATTGGCTTAAAAATTATATATATTAACAAAACAATATGCTCAGTATCATAAATTATTAGAGAAAACCATTAAAACCAGGATGGCATTCCTTTTTATATATTCTTCACCCCATGATTCTTACATTCTTTCTGCCCCCCTCTTCCACAAATGTCCCTGAGTCATGATGGGTGAGTTTAAATTTGGCATACTTATTAGGTTTTTAAGAGTCTCCCAATTTGTGTTATAGACAATTTTGGGCGCCCTAGGTGTCTATCTCCATTATCCTTCCCTAGGGTCTCTGCCTTGCTGTGGGAATGGCTCTTTTGCTCATCACACCACTTCTTTAGAGGTTGTGTTCGGGTTCCAAATGGTGAGTTTGAGGTGGATCATCTCCTGCTTGGGTGTCCCCCATCAACTCAGGTCCATTTGGTGGAGTTCAGTTTTCCACTGTTTTCATTGATTTCTGAAAAATACAAACAGAATCTCCAGTGGAGGGTGAGATCATTATTGGTTATTTGAGACAAATATTGCTAGTTTGGTGAGCATTTGGAGGGTGTAGCCTTTCTGAAGACCTATAGTTAGTGAGGACTTCTCCATGGAGATTGGGTTCTTGGTCCCCATTCAAGGTTGCCTTGGGTCCCTGTACTAGTCATGGGTTCACCAATACTGAGTGGATCTTATAGCCAAATAGCCAGCTGTTGATTACCCACCTAGGTTGAGCACCATTATTGCACAGATGGGCACTTCTTGACTTGCTTATCTGCTATATAACAGAGTGTTCTGCATTTTCAGGCCATAAGTAGGTGTAGCTTGAAGATGTCTCCTGCTTTCTGGGAATTGTTGTTCTGGTTCCCCTGGCAGCTCTTGCAACATCTTCCAGTATTACCCAGGCTGCCCTTCTGGGAGATGGATTCATCCAGATTTGGCAGGGTCTCTCAGTGTTGTGTGACAGTAGTCTGTGGAATCTTCAGCAATAGGGTCTTATCTTTTGCTGAGGTGGGTATTCAAGGGCTGTGACAAAAGTTTGTCTTATTTTAGGGACCATGTGTGTCACTCTGATCAACAGCTCATTGTGGGCAGCAACTACTTACTGGATGGGGAGCCAAAGGTCAGTGTCTATACTATAGTATAGTGTTTATACTATAGGTAGGTTTCTAGGGTGCCCCTACCTTTCTGCTCAGGCTTTGACTCAACTGCAGTCTTTATGATGCTTCTCTTTGACCTTCGAAGGGGTTTTCTGGACTTCTTTGACTTTCACAGCTGTTTGATTCACTTTCTCCTGTTTCCCACTTTTCACTTCTGTTTTGTCTTCTCTTTAGCCTTTTCTTGACTCTTAGCTTTTTGGTCCTAGATTGTCTCTGGTTTTTCTTTTTTCTCATTTTTTTTCTTGTGAGTCACTTTCTTTTCCGGTTTTTCTTTATACTTTATTTTATTTTATTTTTGTCTTGTCCTTTTATCAATGTATAACTTATGTTTGTATTTTCCTTTCAAAGTTTCTCTTGTTTTTCAGTCTTGCTTTGTAACGTTCTTTCCTTTTTCAAAGGAGGCTCTCTGTTTCTCCTTTATCAATGTCCTCGGCCCCATTTTCAATGTGTATGGTTCGTATCGGTTGAAAACAATGATATATAACAAAAGTATTAAAATAATGGTTTGTTTCCTTTCTTTCTTACTGGGATTTGAAATTTAGAAGCCAATTTCTACTTCTACTGTTACATCAGGGAAAAGTGTGTGTTTGATGCCCTAGTTATGCATACCAGCCTAATTTCTCATGAGTTCCATACTTGGTGAGCAATTTTAGGCTAAATTATATGCTTCAATATTTCCCTAGCATATACTGAGTTATTTTCTTTGCCTCTGTTCTGAATATGTCTTATCTCACCCTAACTCTATATTTAAAATTATTGTGTTTGGGGCTAGAGAGATGGCTCTGAGGTTAAAGGCACTTGCTTGCAAAGTCTGACAGCCTGGGTTTGAATCTCCAGTACTTAGTAAAGTTGGATGCACAATGTGGCACTTGCATCTGGAGTTCAGTTGCGATGGCTGGAGGCCCTCTCATCCTCTCTCCCTCTACTTGCAAATAAATAAAACACTCAAAAATTATTATCTTAACATTTCTTACACATATTGAGTCATTTTAATATCATCCACTTGTTAATCTTTTAGCATTGAATGAGCTTCTTGAGAGAAATTGAAAACTGTTTTATATGATCTTTGAATGACATATACATTAACTAGGTAACTTTAATTGACTAGGATCAAACTGTCAATCAATAATGTGGTTATTATCTTTTAAGATAGAAAACTCAATAAAAATAGCATACCAGTATCATTTTCAACTAAAAGAAACTTGTGAACATAATGTCACTCACAAAGATTCCTAGGAATATTTAATTGATATATTTGGTAGCTAATTCAGAAGAATTATCATTTTGCCATCTTGCTTTAGATCTTTTCTTGTAAGGAAATAATGCAGATAATACAACAGAATTCCCTTTGGTAACCTCTCCCTAATCTTCTTTCTCTGCCTCTTTCCTCTGAGGGAAATATTATCCTCAAGTGGACAAGTCTCCTCATCTGTTTTTCAGCTTTTGTAATTTAAAGTTTGTTAAAATATTAGCATTTACTACATGTAAAATTATATTAAGGAAAAGCTTTCCTTTAAAGGTGCGTCATAAACTTCCAGGTTACTATTTTTTAAAGATTTTAATTGCAAATGAATGTCTGCTTATTGTTCAAAACCATGGGATATCAAGAGATATTGTTGAAATGTGTAGATGATTATGATTTTTTTCTGATTTCTTTAAAGAAGAATTTAAAGAAGAAAATTGTCTTCCTTTGTGCTTCTTTTAATCACTTCACTGACTTCATAGATAAATAAACAATGGCTGTCAATTTCATTTTCAGGATAATTGATCCAAATTATCTAGGGCAGATTTGCCCTTTGAAAAATGCAAACGGCAGGCAGTCCTTAAAAAATATAACTGATTAAAGCTCTAAAAGGTTATATGCTGATTCAAAGGTATATATTTAAACCAGACCTGGAGTGCACCCTTTACAGATGACTAGAGTTTCTTTTATGAACCTCCTTCTTAGATTCAGGAAGCAGGATGGCATTTATTGAAGGTATTTTAGTAGCAGTGCAATGGAGAACCTGAATTCTGTAATTTTGAATTCTGCATTAAGGCAATTGAAACAATAGTGAACATAGCTGACCTTGTGTAATTAAATCAAGAAGAGTCTTCTGCAAACTATAATCCTATTTGATTTGTGTGCAAGGAAGATCAATGAGAGCTGAAATAGCCAAAGAATATGTAATGAGAAATAGAGATTTAAAGAGAGGGCAGATTTACTTAAACTAAAGGAGAAAGACTGTTGGCTTGGGATGCAGAGTATTGGCCTCACTGGAGTGATTGCTACATACTGGAAAATCTAAGAACATCATAATGAGGGTAGGATGGAGGGAGGGATGAAAAGAAGGAAGGAGGGAAAGAGAGAGAAATAGGCAGAGGGAGAATATCAGTATGAATGTGAGAATATTATAGTCAACATGAATTAGATTACTTTCTTAGTGTCTTATTTTTATTCTTGTCTTCCTGGTCGTGGTTAATCCATGTGTATTCCTCTCATTCACTTTTTGAGAAACTGTACACATTAATGTTTAATGTCAAGTAGCATAAATTTCTTGGATCAAAATATAGGTTAAAAATAATCTTTAAGGATGGGTTTCATTAACAACTATACTACCAGATGTATTAGAAGAACATCCTCAAATTTATTGGGAAAAGACATGAGGCATAGAAAGAATAATGTGGTTCAGCCATCAGCAAACAATGCTTCTGGGAGGGAGCTGAAGAGAATCTAAGGTTAGAACATTCGCAGGTCATCCATTGTTCCTCTTATTTGTTCGCAAGCTTAGTACTATATCATACCCTACAACCGAGAGATTTCTATGTCCTTTCTCACTAACATCTCTGCATTAATTTTCTCTACCTCAAACTGCTTTCACCTGACTTAAAGCCACTTAAGCACAGAGAACCTTTCTCCAACAAAGAGCATTGCTGGTTTTCAGAAATAGCCTGACTATAAAAAGAATAGCTCTGTTCATTCCCTATGTAAATTTAATTTTTTAAAATCAAATTGACTATCAAGCCAGGAAATTTAATAATGGCTATAATTTCAGATATCAAGAGAAACAATATGGAAGGGCCATGGCCCAGCTGCCACAAACAGGGTAAATATAAGTGGCTTCTGTTATAAACCAGTTCTGTTTAGTTTGGTTTGTTTGTGTGTATAGCAGGCTCCAAGCTGAAGGAATTTTGGGGACAAGGAAAATATGTCATTTACAGTGAGATGAAAATCCATAACACCCTATAGCTCTGAAATAAATATGTATACCAGTTTTGCCTATTTTTGATTTAATATCCCTCAAGAATAGGAGCCTTTCAGATGCTATGGTAATTAGTAATATATCCAGTGTTTCCAATACTGTGGTAATTAATTACTATTATATCTAGTGGGTTTTTTTTGGAATTTTTGTAAATTCAGGAGTTGCTCTGAATGCTATCACTAGACTCAGAAATGGAAGCAACATTTAAATGCTGAAATTCTGTTTCAGAAAAGGGTGAGGAAGCTCAGCCATTATATTTATGATTCTGAAAGTTTACAAAGTAGAGTGACTCTGGTAGAAATGTGATTTTCAACATAAGTATAGTTTTGAAGAAATTTTTACAACTAAACTAAGGCCTCATGACAACACTCAAGTAAATACATTCTAAAAGAATCTTAATTAGCATGTAATCAACCAGCTGCCTGTACTAAGCCAAGGATCTGCACTGCCTATCGAGCTAAACCTCTTTACTAATTTAACAAATTTAATGCACCAATAAAAAGGGCAATGATGCACTCTGCTTTCTTGTTGCTGGCACAAAGCGCCCAACCAAAAGCAGCTTATGAGGAAAAGGTTTATTATGGTTTAGAAACACAAAGGGAAACTCCGCAATGGCAGGGAAAACAACAGCATAAACAGAAGCTCGACATCACCTCCTGGCCAACATCAGGTGAACAACAGCAGCAGGAGAGTGTGCCCAACACTGGCAAGGGGAAGCTGTCTAGGACCCATAAACCTACCCCAACAATACACTGACTCCAGGAGGCTCCAATCCCCAAATTGTCACCAGCTGGGGATTGAGCATTCAGAACACATATGTTTGTGGGGGAAACCTGATCAAACCAGCACAGGCAATGAAAAGGTCTTGTGGTTACACTGGCTCTCATGTGATCGAATTATAATTGTCTCTGAGGAGAAAAATGTTAAGCAAAGGATAAGAAGAACACACATCTAGGTTTGCTAGCCAAATGTTGGCCATGCTAGAGAAAAGTGCCTGTCTTTGACCTTCCTCAGAAAAGCACTGAAGGTGAGGCAGGTACACCTGCATTATGAATGCCAAATTCCTTACCTGTACTGCTGTATGCAGAAAAAAAAAAAAAAAACGGGCTTGAATTAGTCATGAACTATACTATTGTATAGCAGGTTTCTCTCTTAGCATTCCATCCTGGAGGAAGGCTTCTTGGTGTCAATAGACACTGTTATAAATAGAAAAATCCCAAATAATCATTGGGATACAATCTCTCCACAAATAAATAAATAAATAAATAAATTTTTATTTATTTATTTATTTATTTATTTATTTATTTATTTATTTATTTATTTATTTATTTTATTGGCCAAATAAATGATTTGATGAATAGTTTTGACAGAAGAGATCTGTGGATTTGGTTAAAAGGGACAAAGCGATGACTAATTCCATATACTATAGGGTGGCTCTTGTCCACTGTCCTCATGTGCATTTCTTTATAGCACTGATCGTCATGCCCACCCCCACCCCCAGGCTCAAACTTCAACAAAGGCCTCCAGACCCCCTTCTCAAGCTCAGCAGACTGAAGGAGAATTTAGGGGAGCGCAGTGCCCTCGCAATGGATCTGCCTCTGGGTATGATTTCATCATCTGGTCTACCAATGAAATTCTTCACATGTGGGAAAAAAATGGGTGTGTGCTAGCTTTTAAAATTCATATTCAAATTTCTTATTACAAATCTGAAAATTGAAAATTGAAAAATCATCAACAAACATTATGAGTATTATGGGATGGCTGAGTAACAAAAAGACTAGAAACTATTGGTCTCTCCCCTCGATAGAGGGAATCATTTGTGAAGATTCAACTACACTTCACAGCAAAACTTCTTGACATTTTTAGTGTCTGAGTTTGAACAAAAGCATGCCACTGTTCAACAGCTGTGTATGATACATAGAAGCCATTTTATGTTTGTTTTTCAAGGCGCCTTTCACCTTCCTCTACGGGTTATATCAATGCAATAAAGCAACTGGTGAATATATTTTGTTTTATTTTTTATTCACTGGCTGTGGTGAAATATAATTGACATATAGTATACAATGTGTTTTCATATAGGCAAAAATGGTGACATGGTTACAATAATATATAATTTCACCTCATTACCATTTTCCTTCTTAGCAAAGTTTAGGTCACCCTGCTGTAAGGTATGTTGCTAGAATTTGTTCCTCTTTGAACTGCAAACCTGTATACTTTGAGCAACATTATCCTGCTTTCCTCGCTCCCTGACCCCCTAGTAACCACCTGATGCTTCTACTCTCACTGCAGTTTGCCATTTTATAGTTCCACGTGTAAGTGAGATCATTCAGTGTGTGTTTTTCTGAATCTGGTTGATTTCACTTAGCATAATGTGTTCTGGTTTGTGTTATCAGAAATGGCAAGATTTCCTTCTTTTAGAAGTTCATCTATAGAAAGAGACATATGTGTGTACATTATATGTATATACATATGTCATATATATCATACTTTTGCTTTAGTTTCTTCACAAGTCCACTAATGGGCACAAGTTGCTTCCACAATGAATGTAAGAGTTCAAATGTCTGTTTGGTTGTTTTAACTATATGCTGAGTAGTGAGATTATAGGATTGTAAAGTAGGTCCTATATAAGAACCTTCATGCTTTTTCAATCTTTCTCTTATTTATCAGTCTTCTCTCTCCTTCTCATTCAATCCAGGGGCTCACAAATACTGAGTAAGTGCATATTGTACTCTTGTACATTAACCCCAGTGTCCTCTTTGATTACTGCCATTCCATGATATATAGGGTGAAATTTCATTATGGTTTTGAATTTCAAATCATTTGTGCTTACTGTGATGACAAGCAGTTTTTACATATCTGTTGGTCATTTTGGAAAAAAAATAACAAATTCTTTGTATGTTTTTTACATAGGAATTTTTTCTATAGGTTATATGATTTTGCATATTTTAAATATTAAGACCTTACCAGGCCTATTGTTTGTAAATACTTTCTTTTCACACTTTTCATTATTTCTCTTGTTGGGAATAGACTTTTTGTTTTGACATAGAATAACTGGTTTATTTTTATTTTTGTTATCCCTGCTTGTGGTGGAATAGACCAACAATCATTTCTAAGGCCAGTCAACACAGTTTTTGGAGTTTTCAACATATAGATCTTTGACCTTCTTGGTGAAATTTATACCAAATAAATTTATTATTTTTGATAAGATTGTAAATATCTTAATCTCATTGTCAATGCAATTTGATGTAAAATCACACAGGAGACAAATATCATGGGCATGGGTAAGGGAATTTATTGATCAGGTTAATTGAAGTGGGAAGACCCACCATACCTGTGATCAGCACCATCCTATGGGCTCTGGTCCCAGTCTGAATGAGCAGAAAGCAAGCTGAGCTCCTGCAGTTTTCACCCTCTGCTTCCTCAAGATCTGTCCACCATGCCTTCCCTGCCAGGGGGGACTTGAATTTGTCAGCTAAAATGAGCCCCTCATTCTTTCAGTTACTACTTGTCAGGCATTTTGTCACAACAACAAGAAAAGTAACTAATAGATATAATAAATTATATCTTTTTTCTGATTTAGACAGTTTGTTTAGTATTTTGGTAAGACAATTCATTTTTATTGATATGTTTGTTATCCAAAATTAGATATATTGTATGAGCAAATATTGTGTTGATATCCCCATTTCCATCCTCCCTGTCCCCAATCCACTGGGTATCCCCCACAGTGGGCATATTGGATCAATCTATGGGGTAGGGGCTTATGGATAGCACGGGAAGTGACCTGGTTCCCCCACCTTTATGTGCCAGCAATTATTGTTGTTGGATTTTCTGATGATTGCCATTCTGACTGGAGTAAGGTCGAATCTCATTGTAGTTTTGATGTGCATTTCCCTGATGATTAAGGGTGATAAGCACTTTCTTACGTGAGAATTGGTAATTTGTGCTTCCTCCTCTGTGAATTCTCTGTTGAGATTAGTGCCCCATTTTTTGAGGGGGCTGTTTGATTATTTATTTATTTTTAGTTCTTTGTAAATTCTAGATATTAGACCTCTATCTGTGTTATATCTGTCAAAAATCATCTCCCAGTTTGATGGTGGTCTATGTGCTCTGAGTAGGGTATGATGGTCTGTAAAGAAGCTTTTAGGCTTTATGAGATCCCATTGATTGATTGATTGTTGCTCTTCTGGGGCTACTGGGGGCTTGTTCAGGAAGTTTTTCCCTACTCTTATCTCATGTAGATTTCCTCCTATTTTTTCTTATAGGGTTTTTAGGACTTCAGGTCTGATGTTGAGGTCATCCCTGATCCATTTGGAGTTGATTTTGGACATGGTGAAATGAGTGGGTATATTTTCATTTTTTACATGTTTTTATCCAATCAGATGATTCATTTTTGAATGATTTATTTTCTTTTAAATTTATAGAATTCATGCAACAGTTCTATTTCCTTAGTAGAGTGAAGGCTTAAATGTTTATTTTATTCAATAAGAGCAGCATGTATTTATTTCCCAATAATAGCATTTTTGACAGTTGTTTTTATCAAATTTCAAATTTGAGATATCTACCATTATTTAACATTATTTTCTGTTTTGAAAATCTTTTTAGCATTATCATCAATGTCACAAACATATTTGCATTGATTTTTCTAGACAACTTGGTGTCTAAAATGGCTCAATGTTAACCAAATATCTTAATAAATAAGAACATTCCCTGTTCTTGAATTCTACTTGATTGTAGAGTCTATCTATCTATCTATTTATCTATCTATCTATCTATCTATCTATTCTTTCATCTATCTATCATTTATCTACCTATTTATCATCTATTTATCATCTATTTTTTTATCTGACATCTATATGTCATTTATCATCTGTCTATCTATCTATCTTGTGATAACATTGGTAATATTTCCAAAACATACTGGAGAATCAACATTGTGGATTTTAATATTTTTTTTCTTGAAACTGCATATCTTCTCATAATTTTTGTGAAAGAGCCAAACTTTGAAATCAGTTTAACTTCTTAATTTAGAAGATGATACCTAGTTCAGCCAGGATGGTTAAAATAATTTATTATTTGAAAAGACTGTTTTACCAGAGGAGCATCCACACCTATAGATATTTATTTATGTTATTTTAACTGAACTAGGCATTTAGGGTACACGTGTTCATGGTTTTCATTGTTGTAAAGCAGTGGTTATAGATTCAAGTAATTACTGCTTACATAAATAATAGAAACAACTAAAGTATGTTTCCAGAAGGAAAACAAGCCTGTGTAAATAAAGCATCCACAAACTGGCCCTCAGAAATAAGTGCCATTTGGGAGTGGAGGTCAAGTGTACAGAAGTGGTAAAAATTTTCCAAATCTAAGTAGCATAAATCAACCCAATGTAAATCTTAGCTGTTTCTGAAGTCACATTATATTATTTAAATAAACACACACTCAGACCATATTTGTTTATACATAGTCATTCAGCAACATTTGGGTAAAATTCTCTTCGTTTTCTTTGACAGATTCTTCCACCCCCAGGATGCATGTGGCAGCCATCCTCTAGTTACTGGCACAGAGCTTAATGGGGTTTTCTCTCAGCCATCAACAGAATTCCCCTGGTGTGGTGTTCTCACATCAGAAATATCATTAGTTGAATTGCCATTATCTGCATTTTCATCTTCTCTCTTCTGTGTCTTTTATTCATATTTTAAATTTATCAACCACATCCAGATTTCACTTTGCTGTCAGCTCTATTCTTGAATCACAAGGAAAAGGACTTCGTTTTATTTGATAGTTTGTTTCTACTCAGTCCATTATTTTGCAGTAACTACTTTCTTAATTCTTTTGTCCTACTTATTAGAGGCCATAAAATCATGCGTTCTATTAAAAGTTTCATATGGTTTTCTTTGGAATATGCAGGAATATATTCTTATCATTTGTCCTGTAATTTTTTTTGTAGTCCCTATGCTGGTTAGTTTGACTTTTTATTTTTCATTTATTTTTTACAATTATTTGGATTAAATAAAAAATACATTTTGACCCAAGACTGCTTCTTTATGTCTATTATTCAATATGAATTCTCTGTATCTATTCGCTGGAAGAGAAAGTAGGAAGATTGAATGACAAGCCATTTGAAGTTCAGATCATTGCCAAAGTTATTTTAGGTTCCTGTCTTCATACTTTCTGTTTGTTACATTGACAGGCACTGTAAAACCGGTGATAAAATACACTTCCAAAAGCCTCCTTGCCCCTCCAACACACTCAGCTCCCATCTTATTGCCTGAGAGGAAACTAAAACTATAAAAGTCCAGTTCCTAGAGAGTCAAGAATAGATCTGACACTGTAAGGTACAACAAATACTACACAGCGCCACAAACACTGCTATATACTAAGTGACCTCAGCTCCACATCAGAATCCATTGTATCTGATTTCAGATATAAGTGAGACTGTACTTTTATTTTTGTCAAAATTCATAAATTATTGGATCAAAAATTTACCTTTTTTAAAATATATATTTATTGTCAATAATGAGTTACATTATTTAGTGGGCAAACCATGCGTTGTTATCCCGAATTCCCCAATTCCCCCCCTCCCCATCCCTGATCAGTTGTATATCCTCCTCCATGGGCTGTCTGTATTAGTCCTTTACCTTTAAAATAAAAAAAAAATTGTATACCAACCAGTTAGAAAACATCAAGGACCCAATGAAACAGTATTTATAGAAAAATTTTGTAATTTTCTGGATCATGTAATTTTACTAAATGCATAGGTGACAGTATTATAACTCTCATATTTTGAGTGGAATTTGAGAATTTCTGAATTCTCAAAGTATTCCAGTACTCATCAACTTCTCAGCTATCATCAATGATGTTGAAAATAACTATTCGAATAATATATAGTATGTTTTCACGTTTTAACATATATAATTATACTATGATGGACTAGCTCAGAGAGATGTTATATCTTCCCCTAGTCTTCTTAATGGATTGTTCAAATAGATATACCATATTTAAAACAGATGCAAAGTAGAATCTTTTTTTTATTTTAATGAATACTTTGAGAATTCAGAAATTCTCAAATTCCACTCAAAATAGAAAGGGAGAAAAATCCTGGCGCAGGAAGGTATTTGACAACTTAGAGTGCATCCTACTCACACACACACACACAAAAAAAAAAAAAAAACCTGTCAATCACTCGATGGGCCAATGAAATAAATAGACAGTTCTTAAAAGAAAAATGGCCAATAAGTAATACTTAAAATGTTGAATAGGCTGGGGAATTCAACCATGGCTCAATGGTTAAATGCACTCACTTGCAAAGCCTGCTGGTGTGAGTTAAAATTCCCAGTAACTTATATAATCCTGGACAGGGATTCCCTCACAATGGCAGGAGACTCTGACATACCTGTACACACACACATATAAATCCATAAAAATTTAAATATTCTTTATTTGTAGCTATCAAGTAACTATAAATTAAAACTACTTTGAGTTTAAATCCCACTCCAGTCAGAATGGCTGTCATAACAAGAACAAATAATAAATGCCAGTGAGGATGTGGAGATAGAGTACATGTTATCTACTGGTGTGAGTGTAAACCAGTGCAGCCATTATTGAAATAAGTCTGGAGGGTTCTCCAAAAGCTAAAAAAAAAAATAGAACTACCATATGAGCCAGCCTCATAACATCCTCAGAACACACCCTCCTGAGACTCTTCTACCTACTAAAGTTATGCTTGCATATCCATGTTATTGCTGATCTCTTCACAATGGTAAGGAACGCAATCAGCGAAGAAGTCCATTGACAGATTAATGAAAATGTGGCTTATATGCACAATAGGATTTATAAAAATGCATGAATTTTGAATTTTTGTAGAAAATAAATGCAACAGAAAAATATATTAAACAAGGAAACCCAAGTTCAGAAAGCCATATACCATATTTGATATTATTCCATAATTTCTCTCTCACATGTGGATCCTATATATAATATATATAATTATTAACTATTGAGGGTTATCCCACGCTCTACACACTGACACAGCTTCTAACTGTTAGTGTACTAGGGCTTGAGTAGATTTTTGTAAAGGCTGGGAAAGTAGGAAGGTGCCCATAAGATTGGAAAGAAAGAGGCTTTACAGGAAGGGGTTAAGGAAGACCATAGAATACACAATATTTTAAAGTGGAAGGTGGAGTATTGGAGACAAAAGGGAATAGCAGAGCAAAAGGGAGCAGAGAGATATGGAGGAGGAGAGGGATGGTGAAGGATCACCCAAAACAGGGTAAGAAAATGCCATAAGAAAACCTGTTAGACTGTAAGCTGATTTAAAATAAATAATGTAATCTTGTTATATATTAACACAACATTATTCAGGAAAAAATAGCATTTCCTGAAAGAAATTATAATGAGTGGCATTTATATTTTGAAAATCTTTTTGCTGATAATGGATCTAATAGAAGATATGTGGATTCCTATAAATCTGTTTGCTTTCATTAAGATATGTTGTTTTACTCAAAGTATGTAATTTTATAAGGAAGGACTATTTCTAATCATATTTCATATAATTAAGGCTCTTCTTTGATACCACAGCAACCATCTACTGAGCAAACAAGACCTTCAAAAAGTACTGAACAGTGTCTACATGATTATGGCTGTTGGTGGACTGAAGTGGAACCAGTCCTAGGAAGAGAGGAGCTTCTGTTTACGCGTGACTATTACATCCTGTGGAAGGAAAGTATTGATGGACTGAGTTATGCAGATCTTCTGTATGCTGACACATTTCATTAGACAATATGAAACCCGTGTTATTCATACCTCTCAACTCATGGGAAACGTCTGTTAAGTTTATGGTAGCAATTCATTCTTTCAAATCTGTTCATTTTCTGTTGCTGCCATTACAGCTTCCCTAAATTTGACATCTGAGAACATCACAGGTGTACCATCTCACAGTTCTGAAGTTAATAAACCCAACTGGACTCAGCTGCTTCTTATGTCTGAGGGTTGCCATGCAGATAGATGGTGACTGGCCTGGTCTTTTATTGGAGGTTCCAGAATATGCCCCCAAGTTCATTCTGGTTGTTAGACACAATCCTGTTAAACACTGCTCTAGGTCTGTGCTCCCTGACCAGAAAAGCCTCTCATCCAGGAGGGATCTCAACCTGTTCCTGTTTGG
>PVHP010044183.1:0-14218 GCA_004024765.1 Zapus hudsonius
TTCCAGGTCAGCCTGGACTAGAGTGAGACCCTACCTCGAAAAACCAAAAAAAAAAAAAAAAAAAAAAAAAAAAAAAAAAAAAAAAAAAGAAGAAGAAGAAGAAGAAAAGAACTGTGAAAAAAGGATTCTTGTTGTTGTTGTTACCTTGGAAGGGATTTTGACATCATCTGGATGTACAAGAAGGCCAGGAGACACTGTGACGGGGGTGACCTCATGGGAGTCACAGAAGGCAAGGCCATTCTGGGTGTCACCCAGATGGTATATGGGGCAAAGGGACCAGGATCAGACAGAGGCGCAGGTGGGAGTGGGCGGTGCTTACACCAGGGCGATGGCCAGAAGCAAGGGCAGCCATCGCTCACAGACAGCCAGATGCCAGGAGTCCACCCTCTCGACTCCGCTGTACAACAGGCAGGAGAGCCCAGTGCCAGCCCAGATATTTTTTTGCGGGGGGTTGGGGTGGTAGGAATGGCTCTCCCAATACTGACAGCTTTACTAATGAGGGTTTCCTCTGGTTTGATCAGGACTCAGATAGCCCGTTAAGGTGAAGTTCCTGTCTCCATCTCCACCTGGGGAGGGTCTCTTCACTCTGCTTTCTGCTGACAGCTGGAGGGGAGGGGCAACTTGCATGAAAATTTTTAATTTTTTTCTCTTTTTTGTATGTATTATGTATGTGTGTGTATGTACACATGTGCACAGTGCATGTGCGCACATGGGTGTAGCTGCCAGAGGTAGTAGACATTGGGTATCTTCCTCAGCCACTCTCTACCTTATTTTTTTATTGTCTGGTTTTTCAAGGTAGGGTCTCCCTCTAGCCCAGGCTGACCTCATCCCCGGCTGGCCTTGAACTCACAGTGATCCTCCTACCTCTGCCTCCCAAGTGCTGGGATCAAAGGTGTGTGTCACGACGCTTGGCTACCTTGTGTTTTTAGACATGGACTCTTGCTAAAGCTAGAGCCCGCCACTTTGGCTGGACCACCTAGCCTTTGAGCCCCAGGGAGCCTCCTCCACCTTCCCAGGGCTGGGAGATTATAGGTGCTCACCAGCACTCCTGGCTTTCACCAGAGATGCTGGGGATCTGAGCTGCGATCCTAAAACTGGAGCCAGTACTTTCTCCTCAGGTCCCTACCTAGAGCTTTCTCTGGAAACAGTAGATTTTAAAACTGCAAAAGACACAAGCTGAGGTACCCTTGGGGTCTTCAAAGAAAAGCTGTGGCGTTAGTCAACAGAGTAGAGCTGTCTTTCCTGTTGCCTGTTTCCCAGCATCCTAGGCTGCTCTCCTAACTACACAAATATGCCTTTGAAGACGGGTGATCAGCGCCTTTGGAATGATTTCTGTGACTAATTGAGAAAAGCAGAATGTTTAAACAAAACAAGGCATCCTTGAAGTTCTGCTTTTACCTTTAGGGATAACTAACAGGAAATTGAGTTTTGAATTACATTTTGTGCCCAATTACATTAGACATAGGGTAAAGCTTTTGAAAAGACATCAAAATGTGTATTTGGGGAGCATGACACCTCAGGTGTATTCTTAATCTCACTGAAGGTGTGATTATCCATGCACAAGACAGGAGTGGTGGCACATGCTTTGATCCCAGCACTCAGGAGGCAGAAGTGGGAGGATCAGTGTGAGTTCAAGGCCACCCTGAGACTACAGAGTGAATTCCAGGTCAGCCTGGGCTGGAGCGAGACCCTACCTCAAACAAAACAAAACAACAACAGCAACAGCAACAGCAACAACAACAAACTACATAAGACAGAGCCCATCAATTCTGTCATTTATAGAGGCGGGGCCAACAAGGCTCCACCCCTCCCTGAGGAGCTGTGGGCAGTTAGGGGGTGCTGGGAGAGAGGGAGGGAGAGAGGGAGACACGGAGGGAGGGAGGGAGGGAGGGAGGGAGGGAGACTTTCTTCAGTGGTGTAGTCCCTGGCAGGTTGCCCATGCCTCA
This sequence comes from Zapus hudsonius, assembly GCA_004024765.1. Classification (NCBI taxonomy): domain Eukaryota; kingdom Metazoa; phylum Chordata; class Mammalia; order Rodentia; family Dipodidae; genus Zapus; species Zapus hudsonius. The sequence goes on from PVHP010044183.1 coordinate 1,947, forward strand.
GTAAATAAACTACCACCCACGCTGGTGCCAACTAACCCTAATCACACTCATTGGGTCAAAACAAGACAAAGTAGGAAGGGGTCTAGTTGGGAAGAAGGGGTTCAGATGGAATGGCAGGAGGACAAAGGAAGGTCAAGAAGGGGAGTGTGATAACACATGTGTAAAATTGTCAAAAACATCATTAAGGGTGGGAGAGATGGCTCAGTTAAGGCACCTGCCTGCAAAGCCTAACAACCCAGGTTGGATTCCTCGGGACCCATGTAAAGCCAGATGCACAAAGTGGCACATGCATCTGGAGTTTGTTTGCAGTGGCTGGAGGTCCTGGTGTGCCTATTCTCTCTGTCTCTCTTCTCTCTCTGCTTGCAAATAAAATAAAGATATAAAGAAATTTAAAATATATAATTAAAATTTTAAAGGTCTGTTTTGAGCCTGGCAGGGTAGAAACACACATGTGATTCAGGAGGCTGAGGCAAGAGGATTGTGAGTTCGAGGCCAGCCTCAGCAATCCGGGGAAGACTCTCTCAAAAAAATTAAATAGATAAAAACAGTCTACTAAAAAAAAACTTATTGGGCTGGAGAGATGGCTCAGTGATTAAAGGCACTTGCTTGCAAAGTCTGATGGCCTGGGTTTGATTCCCCAGTGGCCACGTAAAGCCAGATGAACACAGTGGCACATGAATCTGGAGTTTGTCTGCTGTGGCATGAGGTCCTGGCATTCTCATCCCCCCTCCCATTTGCAAATAAATAAAAAGTATATTTTTAAAAATATGCTTATTAGGCCGCCGCCTGGCTTTCGTTTCCCTTGTTCTCTGTGGGCCATGCGGTGCTACGGCTGTTAGTCATGGCGGATTCTGGAAGTTACAGTCAGTCTGGGGGTGAGCAGCAAAGTTATTCCTATGGAAATCAAGGCAACCAAGACTATGGACAAGCACAAAGCTATTCTGGCTCTGGGCAAACGACTGATTCATCATATGGACAAAGCTATGGTGGTTACTCCAGTAACGGACAAAATCAATCATGTTATTAACAGCCCTATGGTGGTTATGAAAATCAAAAGCAGAGCTCATATGGCCAACAATCATATAGTAACCAGGGACAACAAAACACGGAATCATCAGGAGGCCAAGGTGGAAGAGCACCTTCATATGGCCAGTCAGACTATGGTCAGCAAGATTCATTTGACCAACAGTCAGGCTATGATCAACATCAAGGCTCATATGATGAGCAGTCAAATTATCAGCAGCAGGATTCCTATAATCAAAATCAGCAGTCCTATCATTCACAAAGGGAAAACTATAGCCACCACACACAGATGACCGTCGTGATGTGAGTGGGTATGGAGAAGATAAGAGAGGATATGGTGGGTCACAGGGAGGAGGTAGAGGGTGTGGGGGGTATGACAAGGATGGAAGAGGTCCTATGACAGGATCTAGTGGTGGTGACCATGGTGGCTTCAAAAATTTTGGTGGTCACAGAGATTATGGACCCAGACCAGATGCTGGTTCGGAGTCTGATAATTCAGATAACACAATCTTTGTGCAAGGACTTGGGGAAGGTGTGTCTACAGATCGAGTGGGAGAGTTCTGTAAGCAAATAGGAATTATCAAGACTAATAAAAAAGCTGGAAAACCAATGATAAATCTTTACACAGACAAAGTCACGGGGAAGCCAAAAGGGGAGGCGACAGTATCGTTTGATGACCCTCCATCAGCTAAGGTAGCCATAGACTGGTTTGATGGAAAAGAATTTCATGGAAATATTATTAAAAATGTCCTTTTCCACCAGAAGACCTGAATTCATGAGAGGAGGTGGAAGTGGAGGTGGACGGTGAGGCCGTGGAAGATATAGAGGTCGTGGAGGCTTTCAGGCAGAGGTGGAGACCCCAAAAATGGGGACTGGGTTTGTCCTAATCTGTCATGTGGAAATATGAACTTTGCTCGAAGGAATTCTTGTAATCAGTGCAATGAGCCTAGACCAGAGGACTCTTGTCCCTCAGGGGGAGATTTCCGGGGGAGAGGCTATGGTGGAGAAAGGGGCTACAGAGATCGTGGGGGCAGAGGTGGAGACCGAGGTGGCTATGGTGGAGACAGATGTGGTGGGGGTGGCTACAGCGGAGACAGAAGTGGGGGGTGGCGATGGTTGGGACAGAGGAGTTGGCTATGGTGAGGATCAAGTTGGTGGCTATGGTGGAGGATGAGGTGGCTACAGAGGCAAAACGGGAGGAAGAAACGAAAGCAGACAGAAAAGACACCAGAGAGACTGTCCCATTTTCTATAGCCCCAAAGAAAATCAAATACCTTGGAATATCACTAACCAAGGTTGTGAAGGACTTTATATATAAGGAAAATATTGAAACACTCAAGAAGGAAATAGAGGAGGACGTGAGAAGATGGAAAGATATTGCATGCTCATGGACAGGGAGAATCAATATAGTAAAAATGGCAATCCTGCTGAAAGCGATTTACAGATTCAATGCTATGCCGAAAAAAAATCCCAACCTCTTTCTTCACAGACATAGAAAAAATAATCTCTAAATCTATTTGGAAGGGCAAATGACCTCGGATAGCCAAAACTATTCTAAGTAAAAAAGCCTACTCAGGGGTTATCACCATGCCTGACTTCAAAACATACTACAAAGCCATAGTAACTAAAACAGCATGGTACTGGCATAAAAACAGACAGACAGATCAATGGAACAGAATTGAAGACCCAGCTTTAAATGGAAGTAACTTCAGTTATTTGGTCTTTGACAAGGGGGCCAACAATGTATGCTGGGCCAAAGATAGCATCTTCAACAAATGGTGCTGGAGGAATTGGATAAACACGAGTAAAAAAATGAAAATAGACCACTCCTTTCACTGTGCACAAAAGTCAACTCCAAATGGATCAGAGACTTTCAATATAAATCCTGTAACCCTGAACACCCTGGAAGAGAAAAAAGGAGGAACTCTACATTTAATAGGAGTAGGGAAAAATTTCCTGAGCGAATCTTCAGCAGCCCAGGAAATGCAATAATCACTTAACCAATGGGACCTGATCAGGCTCAAAAGCTTCTGTACAGACAAACAAACCATACTCAGAGCCAACAGACCCCCATCAAACTGGGAGACAATTTTTACCAGCTATAACTCAGACAAAGGCCTAATCTCCAGATTTTACAGAGAACTCAAAAAAAATACATAATAAAATCTCAAACAGCCCCCTCACAAAATGGGGCACCAATCTCAACAGAGAATTCAGAGGAGGAAACACAAATGGCCTTGTCCCATCTAAGAAAGTGCTCAGCATCCTTAAGCATCAGGGAAATGCAAATCAAAACCACAATGAGATACCATCTTACCCCTGTCAGAATGGCAATCATAAAGAAAACCAACAACAATCGTTGCTGGAGAGGATACGGGAAAAAGGAACCCTCATTCACTGCTGGTGGGATTGCAAACTCGTTCAACCACTATGGAAAGCAGTGTGGAGACTCCTAGACAGAATGGACATAGAACTACCAATGGACCCAGCTATCCCTCTACTAGACATCTACCCACAAGATGTCACATCTCGATGCAGAAACTTTTGTACAAATATATATATATATATATATATATGTTTTTCAAGGTAGGGTCTCACTCTAGCCCAGGCTGACCTGGAATTCACTATGGAGTCTCAGGGTGGCCTCGAACTCATGGTGATCCTCCTACCTCTGCCTCCCGAGTGCTGGGATTAAAGGTGTGCGCCACCACGCCCGGCTGTACAACTATATTTATAGCAGCTCAATTCATAATAGCCAAGATTGGAATTAACCCAAATGCCCATCCATGGAGGAATGGACAGTGAAACTGTGGCTTATTTACATGATGGAATTCTACTCAGCTGAAAGGAAAAATGACATATCAAAATTTAGGAAAAAATGGTCTGACTTTGAGCAGACCTTGCTAAGTGAACACTCAAAAGATCAGAGAATCAAACGCCGCATATTCTCCCTCATATGTGGTCCTTAACCAGGCTATCTGTAAACTCTACACAGACTAGTAGAAAGAATTGAGAGGTTATGAATAAGGGGTAAGGGATGGGGGAAGGGAACGGCTTAAGCATGAGGCTAAACCAAAATAGGTTCAAAAACATAAAATCCTCACAAGCATACTGTAACCTATTGAGCAAATAGTGGGCGTTGACTGGCAAGAAGGGCCATGAATGGTAGGGGAGAGTCTAAGCCTGTGAATAATTTGATCAGTCTGACAACCCCTGGTTCCAACCACCGGTTCTTTCCCTCACTGAGCTGTTGACCAAAGTGACCCATGAGGTTCCAAAAACAAGACAGAATTCTGTCAAAGCCCTTGAATGCAGGCTGGAGAGATGGCTCAGCGGTTAAGGCACTTGCCTCCAGTGCCTAAGGCCCCGGGTTCAATTTCCCAGAACCCACATAAGCCAGACCCACAAGGTGGTGGCCCTGGTTCTCTCTCTCTCTTTCTCCCTCTCTGTATCTGTCTGCTTGAAAATGAATAAATAAAAAAAAATTTTTTAAAGCCCTTGAATGCCCCCCCCCCCCAGCCTGAGGCAAAACCCTGTTGCTGAAGAAACCACAGAATGCCATTGATCAGCATCGAGAGACCCTTCAAGGTCCGGAATGGTAACCAGCCACCAGATGGTAGTTAGTGTAGTGCTGGAAGGCACTGCACAAGCTGTCAGGGGAAGCTGCTCAACAGTCTGCAGCCATGAGTAGGCTGACCACACCTCCTACTGGGAGAGAACAGAGAACCAAGAAAGGAGCACTCGTGCAATGGAGAAACCTGGGCCTGGGGAGACAATCAACAGCTTTTAAATTTGGCCAAATATTCCACTTAGGGAGGGGGAGCCCTTGACTGGACCTGGGGATTCAGGGTGATATGCACCGGATCCTGTACTCTTGGGCTCACAAGAAAAGATGCACTATGGGAGCGATTGACGGGGAGGCTACTAAAAATAGAATCTTGGTAATTCAGAATTGTGTATATTTGTTAATCTAGACTGATCTCACTCTCCAATGGAGATTGTGTTTGTATTTTTCAGGATGCAGCGAGAGAACTGGGGCCCATCTAACCCTACCATCCGACTATAGGCAGATAGCTGAGATCCTGGCAAAAGATGAGCCACCATAGTCATATTGTGGAGGATCCATATGGAATCCCGCAGAGAATGACGGGATGAACAAGGGACCCACAGCCACAGCCATTCAATCAACACAGGATAAGCCAGGGTGACAGAAACCAAAATTTTAAGACACAGAGACCCCTAAGCTCACAACATTAAAGCAGCCTTAATACTCACCCACCACGACTCAGGGAACTGAGCGGAAGAGGGGGCAGAAAGATTGTGAGCACCATGGTGGGGGAGACTATCCAGAGGTATGGCACCGCTCAGTAACAACACACTTGGGCCAGGAGAACCAGGCTGAATACTAGGCTATCTATGGTCCCCTGCCACAAGGACTGATCCAGATGGCCCACGGAGGAGGATATCCAGCTGACTGGGGATGGGGAGGGGAGGTATTGGGGTATTGGGGATAACAACTCATTGTTTGCCCACTAAATAATGTAACTAATATTGGACAATAAATATATATTTAAAAAAGAAATATAAATATATATATACATATGCTTATTAGCCGGTTGTGATGGCACCCACCTTTGATCCCAGCACTGGGGAGGTAGAGGTAGGAGGATCACTGTCAGTTGAGGCCAGCCTGAGACTACATAGTGAATCCCAGGTCAGCCTGGGCTAAAGTGAGATCTACCTCAAAAAATAACAACAAAAAAGCTTATTAAAATAATAATTGTTCAAACAATTCAAAAGTTTCATTTATTGGAAGCAATTTGAGCCCCAAAGAAGTGTCTTTTAAGGGAGGAGGAAAATAGGGCGATGAGTTCTGTGTAATAGGAAGGCAGGAGGAAGGTCTAACTGGTGGAAGAGAAGGAGCCCGCTGGAGGGGGAGGAAGGGAAGGGAGTGGGGGAGGGGAGTGAATGAGAACAAAGTATAATGACATATGTATGGAGAGGCTACTTTGCATGCTGACCTAAAATATTAAAACTAAATCCATTTTGAAAAACAAAGTACCCCCTTCTGTACCCACATACAGGCTCCTGTTTTCCTATCCTATCTCAAAAGGGTGCCAGAAGCCTGAAAACAAACACACCTCACCATGTACACAGGTGTCAAGTGCAAACACCTCCCAGCACTCTGTGGCCCACCCACAGGAGGAGGAGGGGGTCCCTGTAGCTCCATCCTCTCAGTTCACATTTGCCTCAAGCTGAGCCACTTGCTGCTTCTTGCCCAGTGACCATCAGGTGGGTCTCTGCAACCAGGAGGAAGGGGGGTAGAACGTCATCTCTGTTGACCACATCTATGACATGCCTGGTGCCCCTGGGCTGGTCCAGCTCCTGGCCTTGCTTGAAAGCCTCCACTAACCTTTGAAGTCCCAAAACTCCTTTGACAAGGAAAACAGTTCCCCAGCCCAGAAAGTGGCTCTGATGTCCTGGCAGCCGCTGGCAGTGGTCAGCATCATCAGTGATGCAGACAGTGGTTGTTCAAAAAAAATTTTGCCTTTCATACTTTTCACAACTCTTAAGAAAATGCTTACTGGATCAACAATCTGTTTCTGGAAAATTTAAGTCCCAGTCTATCCCCCTCCCCCTACCCTCTCTTCTTTTCACTAGGTACCCAGGCTGGCCTCAGGGTCCTCCTGTCTCAGCCTCCTGAGTGCTGACATCATCAAGCATGGGCTATCATGACAGACCCTAAGCAACTCTTTTCTTTCTCGTTGATTCATTCATTCATTTTATTGGTTTTGGTTTTGGGGAGTAGGGTCTCACTCTAGCCCAGGCTGACCTGGAACTTCTAGCCCCAGGCTGGCCTAGAACTCACAGGGACCCTCCTCCCCAGCCTCGAGAGTGCTAGGATTAAAGGCGTCTGCTAACTAGGCCCATCCAACATCTTTCTTTTTGGAGTGTGTGTGGTGTGTGTGTATGTTCATGCATGGCCACATGCATGTGGAGGCCAGAGGCCGACGTCAGGTGTCTTCTTCCGTCTCTCCACTGCATTTCAGACACTGAACCTGGAGCTCACCAATTCAGCTAACAACGTTATCCAGCAAGGCCTGGGTTCCTCCTGTCTCGGCCTCCCTGCACTGGGATGATAGGTGCTCACCACCATTACTGATATATATAAAGGGTTCTGGTATCCGAGCTCAGGTCATCATGCTTGTGTGACCACCTCCCCAGGTCCCCAAAGCAGATCTAGAGGGCTTAACCCTGGCACCCTGGGAACACACAGAAATGTACCCTCATTTTCCTTCAGAAGCAGCCAGTGCCACAGAAAGCCCACACTGGCTCATACTGCCAGCATCTGGCACCAGGGTGGGCATTTGGCAGATATTTGTTGAGTGACTGATGAATAATTACATCTGTAGACAAGGAACTGTTTAATTATCCCTTGGATTCTAATATTTCCCCACTGTCCCCTGGCCTTTACCGGTTAGTAACTAACGAAGGGGTAGGCAGGGCTGATGACAGCATAATCCACCTGTGAGTATATATATAAAATATAATATACATTTTATTATATATATAATGCAAGGAGAGAGAGAGATAGAAAGAAGACAGAGAGAATGGGCACACCAGAGCCTCCAGACACTGCAAGCAAACTCCAGATGCACGCACCTCTTTGTACATCTGGCTTAATGTGGGTACTGGGGAATTGAACCCGGGTTGTTATGCTTTGCAGGCAAACATCTTAACTACTGAGCCATCTCTCCAGCTTTGTTTTTGTTTGTACCTGCATGTTGTGTGTGTGTGTATGGAGGGGCCCAAGATGGATGTTGCACCACATCTGGCTCTTAGTGGTTCAGCAAGTGCTCTTACCCACAGCACCATCTCCCAAGCCCCAAATTCACAACTTTCTCCCTGTCAGGCTCTGTACCTTTAGGGTGACCTGCCGTTTTTGCCAAGTTTGCTGCCCTTGGCTGGCACAGTGAGCTGATGAAGAATGACTGAGCGAGCAACATTTGCGCTTTTCAGGACTCAGGAAGTGAATCAAGTACTGCTCACCCCTGAGCTCACGCAGCACCCAGCACTCCCCGACATTCAGAGGCTGCTGATCCCAGCCTCAACCAGCATTACTCAATTTGGGGAGACCGTTTTTTTGTTGCTCTTGACCAAGAACAGATTGGTTTCCTGTAAAAGAGGAAATGAATTCACAGAATTTTTTTTTTTTTTTTGGCTGGAATCACATAACTTTTCTGGACTGGAGAGGAGCAGGAGGCAGGAATGAAAAGCCACCTTGTAGGGTAGCAGCAGGTGTCAGGTGACAATGACGACCCTTAGACATGCTGCCCACAGCAGACCTTCACAGTGGGGAAGCCCAGTGGGAGTCTGAACTCTGATTCACCAGATGGTCAGATGAGTGCCCGTGATTTTGCAAGAGTGGAAGAAAGAGAGCCCCCTTGGGTAGGACCTGGAGCTCAGACTGTCCAGCTGTGAGCACCCCAGGATGAGGCCTGCAGGAAGGTGCAGATTGCAGCTCCCCTGGCTGCCCTTGGCCTTGATCCTAAGCCTGCGTGGAAAGCTTGAGGCCCATCTTGATAGCTATTTTGTTTGGCGTTATTTTGCTTTTGTGTTTGCAGCATTGACAGCGCTGGGGAAGCAAACCCAGGGCCTTGCATGTGCTTGGCAAATGCTCTACTATGGTGTTGCTGGTGTTGTCCTTGAAGGAATCAGTTGGCTGGCTTTTCTGGTTGTCTTCAGAGACACCAGTATCTTTCAGCTAAGCGACTAAGGGTGCGGGTTCTTGGTTTAAGGTACCTGAGTTCAAGCTTATTGCTTTTGCTAACTGGTTTTGTGTCTGAATAAATATTACTAAACCTTGATGAGATTTTTCTTTTCTTTTTTTTTAAGTATCACAATGTTTATTACTAGATCCAAGTATATAAAATCAGGGCATGAACAGGACTTGATAATTTAAGTTGATCTTAAAACTATGGAAATGCTTCACGAATTTACCTGTCCTCTTTGCCCAGAGACCTTGCTAATCTTTTCTGGATCATTCCAATGTTAGTATATGTGCTGCAGAATTCTCATCTGTAAAATGCAAACAGTTCTTACCTCCCAGGTTGGCTGTGAGGACTGGGTGAAGCAGAGCTTGTGAGAGGCTAACACACCCTAGCTTTAAGCAGTCAGCAAATGGTAAGTGTTATAGTTATTGCTTCTAACACACCCCACTCCAATCTAGTTTCCCTTGGCTTGATAGAGTCAAGGTAAAGATTATGGGATGTCTACACAGAAGAAACTGCTTCCCATCAGCCCTTCTCAAAAGGGTCAGGAAACCGACTGTTATTAAGGAGGGGGACTCAGGGCTGGGAAGAAGGCTCAGTGGAAGTACAAGGACCCGAGTTCGGATCCCTAGCTGGGTGTGGTGGCGCACACCTGTAATCCCAGCACTGGAGAGGTAGAGACAGCAGATTCCAGGAGCTCACTGGCCAGCCAGTCCAGCCAAACTGGTGAGCTCTGTAGGCTCAGCAAGAGACCCTGTTTCAAAGAATCAGGCAAAGAATAAATGAAAAGACACCCCACGTCTACCTCTGGCCTCTGCATGTGTGCACACATACGTGCACTTACCCACACACATATGAATATGTGTGTAAACACATGCTTGCACCACACACACCTAAATGCAAAAAAATGAGGGGAGAATGCAGCTTTTCAGTATTTTATATACATTTCTGCTACATGAGACACGCCCTCAGGTGCAAGAATTTCCAGAGATGCTGTTTAGCCTTTACAGGTGGAGCAAGAGCAGAATGGACCTGCTTCCAGACCAGAGGACTAGAGGTCTCTGATTCTCATGGAGCCACCCTGACCGAGGTGAGAATCCCCACAGCCCCATACAGGGCATCTCATCTCCATACAGAGTTCTAAGAGGGTCAACACCTAGCCCCGCTTCCTGACCTCACCACAGCTACTCAAAGATTTGTTCAGTAAGCAAATTCCTTGGGCAAGGCAGGCTTCACGTCAACAAATGCTGTTCCCTCTTGCTTCCTAGAAATCCAGGCAAAGTTCCTTCTCCCTTTTGGGTGGGACATTTCACTGACTCCCAGATCCTCTGTTTGCTGTTCTCTTCTCCCTGGTGGGAACACACTGATGGATCGTGGGAATTACCCTGCTCTCGTCAGTGATGTTGACAAATGTTACCCCCTCTTCCCTGCCCCCTATTATACTCCATGTCATGGGCATTCCCCTGCATACTGCCAAGATAACAGTGGTGATCAGTAGCCCAGCATGGCACAGGGTTGCTGTGGCTGGGGCATTTGTGCATCTCTGCTCTTCAGGACAGAAGATGCGGGCATATCTTTTTCATGTTTTTGCATTTCTTATATTTATTTATTATTTATTTGGTTTTTCGAGGTAGGGTCTCACTGTAGCCCAGGCTGACCTGGTACTACTTCATGGTCCCAGGCTGGCCTCAAACTCACAGATCCTCAAACTTCAGCCTCCCAAGGGCTGGGATTAAAGGAATGAGCCACTGCATGTGGCTTGCTTTTATTTTTCTTTTTTACTTGCCCTAAGTTTCTGACCTGGAACAGCTAAGTGAGTGGCTAGCTAGCCAAGGTCACGAGTCTCCCCTGGACTTAGCTGGATCCACCCTAAAGCACAAACCCTCTTCTCTCCAGGCAGACACCGGTTAAATGAGGACAAGCCCGTGGGCTTCTTGCTCTTGGAATGCGCCTGACCATGAATGGGCTGGGGTGATGATCAGTGGGGTGCTGGGGTAGGACATGTGGGAGGAAACAACCATGTCCATTTCCTGCTTGAGATGAACTTGGCAGAATTCCAGTTGTTCCCTAACCTGCCTCTATCCTGCAGATCTTGGATAAAAAGCCTAATCATAGGGGTAGGGAGATGGCTCAGTGGGCAGTGTTTTCTGTGCAAGCAAGTTTGTATCCCCAGTACCCACATAAAAGCTGGGTGCAGTGTGTCTGTAATCCCAGTGCTGGATAGGCAGAGGCAAGAGGATCCCTGTGGCTTGCTGGCCAGCTAGTATCAGTGAGTTCTGGGCTCAATGAGACCCTGTCTCAAAAAAATAAGGTGAAGAAAACCAGGCATGCTTTTAACCCAGCACTTGGGAGGCAGAGGTAGGAGAATTGACATGAGTTCAAGGCCAGCCTGAGCTAGAGTGAGACCCTACCCTAAAAAAACAAAAAATAAAATAAAATAACTTAAAATATGGTGAAGAGCTACTGAGGAAGACACCAATGTCAACCTCTAGCTCCCATATACACACACCTGCATGCACACACACACCCCTGCATGCACATACCTCTAGCTCTCTCTCTCTCTCACACACACACACACCTGCATGCATATCACACACCTGCATGTACACACATCCCTGCATGTACATACCTCTAGCTCTCTCACACCCCCCGCATGCACATCACACACACACACATGATAAAAAACCTCAGCCTAGGGCTGGAGAGATGGCTCAGCAGTTAAGGCACTTGCCTCCAGTGCCTAAGGCCCGGGGTTCAATTCCCCAGGTCCCACATAAACCAGACCCACAAGGTGGTGGCCCTGGTGTTCTCTCTCTCTTTCTCTTTCTCTCTCTCTCATCTTTCTGCTTGAAAATGAATAAATAAAATATTTTAAAAAAAAAAACTCAGCCTAATCAATTCCCTTTCCCCCAGAACTTCATGAAACCAAAAACTAAATGAGTCAAAATTTCAGTTGAAGGAAGCATTATCTGTTATCTACCCCATAACTAATCTCTGAACTGCAGGTGGCTTTAGGGGTATCCCATCCCCCCACCCCCAATCGTCTGATTCTCTTCCAACACAAGGCCCCTTACTGGGCATTTCCTTGAGAGGCTCTGGGGTGCCAGGAATGGCACTGGGCTGTGAAATATGGGATAGGAATCCTACCTATCATGAAGAAAGTTCCACAGGGCCGTACTGGTATTTGAGTTCTCTCCCTCCTCCTAGCCCTCCCCGACATACTTCTGCAAGTTGTAACCTGGCATGTCTGCTCTCAGAAGCCAGAAATATGACAAATATGCAGATAAGCCAATGGAATGTAGAGCACAGGTTGGTTGTTGGCAAGGATAGCTGCTTTCTGTGAGGTGGGCCTCTTTCCCCAGTGCCTGGTTCAAACTTAGGAACAGTGACACACACCCTCAGGAGGTGCTTGACACCTGCCTGGGGAATGAATGAACGAATCCTATTTTAATCTACTGTGAGACTTTCATCTTAGCA
>PVHP010044184.1:0-14199 GCA_004024765.1 Zapus hudsonius
CTCTCTCTCTCTCTCTCTCTCTCTCTCTCTCTCTCTCTGTCTCGCTCTCTCTCTCTCTCTCTCTCTCTCTCTCTCTCTCTCTCTCTCTCTCTCTCTCTCTCTCTCTCTCTCTCTCTCTCTCTCTCTCTCTCTCTCTCTCTCTCTCTCTCTCTCTCTCTCTCCCCCCTTGAAAATGGATAAATAAGATATTTTAAAACACACACACAGGTTTCAGGACATGATGATTGCTTGGAATAAGATAAGATTTATGTGTTCTGAGTTGGAGAGTCTCTGTGGGTGGGCACCACTTAAGGCACTGAAACCTAGGCCATGAGAAGAACTCCAGGGAAAAGGTCTTACAGCACCAAGGCATCAAAGCCTGGAGGAGTCAAAGTGTTCAAGAAATACAGGGAACCAAAGGAGACTACAGGCTGTGAACATGAGAGAGAGGCCTAAGGGGGGCTGAAGAGAGCCAGGGACTCGAAGAGATAGGGTGCTGCTGGCCACGAACTTTTATTCAAGGGCCACAAGAAGCCACTGGTGGGGTTTGGTGATGTGATCTGACTTATGGTTTGTGGTAGTTTGAATTAAGTGTCCCCTATAAACTCATGTGTTTTGAATGCTTGGTTCCCTGCTGATGGTAGAGGTGTCTTGTTGGGGGTGTGCTTAGGGGTGCAATAGCCAGCTCCCTCTTGCTAGAGTACTCTCATTCTCTTGCTGCTGTGTTCTACCTGTTGGGCAAAGGTGATGTCCAGCCTCTGCTCGTGCCATGCTCCCCACCCCCATCATAAAGCTTTCCCTCAGAGTCTCTAAGCCAAAATAAATCCCTTCCTCACTTCAGCTGATTTTGGTTGGGGGCTTGAAGTAAAGGTGTCATAAGAGGTCTGCTCAGGAGGGTCTTTTCTTCCCTTTCCTGACATGACTGCAGGGTGCATACACCTTGGTAGCCTCTAGATTGCTGCTGGCTTGTTTCATCAGGTTCACAGTTGTGACTTGGGACTCTCACTGGGGCCATTTAGTTCTTGAATGGGTGGGAGTTCTGGAATGGCCAGAGGGGGTGGCCATCTCTGCCTGCTCTTGGGGCAGAGTTTCCTCAGGTAGTTCTCAATTTGCCACTATACCTTCTAGTACCTGTGTGGGTCCTGCTTAGGAGCTTCGGACCTCCCTGGACCATGGAGAGAAGCTGCAGGCATCTCTCTGGAAGTGCTGTCAGGAGTGCCTCTCTTCTTCAGGGTCACTGGACTATTCATTTGACCTGGGAATCCTGAGTAGATGCTATAAGGTTCTCTGCTGTCACCTCGGGGTCTGTGGTCTCTTCTGGATGCTCCAGGCTGCTCTCTTGGCAGTAGGTATCATGGGTAGATGCTACAGGCTTCTCTTCTGAGATCTGAGGACTTACGGTGCTCTCTGAGAACTCCAGACTACTCCCCAGACCCTGGGTACCACAGGTAGATGCTGCAAACTTCTCTCTGTGATCTAAGGATTCATGAAGCTCTATGGGAGCTCCAGCCTTCTTCCCAGGCCCTGCATACCACTGTAGATGCTGCAGACTTTTCTTTGGTCTGAGGATTTGTAATGCTCTCTGGGAGCTCCAGGCTTCTCCCCTGGCCCTGGGTACCATGAGTAGATACTGTAGGCCCTTTCAGATGTGCTGATAGAGTGATCTCTTACACAGTTCCAGAGCCAGGTAGATCTTTCATTTCTTTTCAATAATCTAAAATAGGGTGACGATATTTGGGTGATCAGTGATCTTCAAAATGCCCACCTTCTGAAAAGAACAGATTCTCCAACAGACTAAAATCAGCGTAAGTTAAAGGGGTTAGTCATTGTTAATTTAGAGAGATTTTGATGGTTTGTAGCCTGGGGGAGGGGCTATTGAAAACGGAGTACTCACGGATTTGTTTCTCTGTATATTTGTCTTTTGCATATAGGAAGGCTACTGATTTTTGTGAGTTGATTTTGTATCCTGAAACTATGCTGAAGGAATTTATCACAATATTTTTGGTCACTTATGTATAGGATCATGTCATCTACATTTTCTCCTGTCTTACTGCTTGGGCTAGGACTTCTAGTACTATGTTGAAGAACATTGTGAGAGTGTTTCTGATTTTAATGGGAACTCCTTGAGTCTCTACCCACTGAGTATGATTTGGGCCTTAGGTGCTTTGTATATAGACTTTATTATGTTGAGATATAAACCCTACATGCCTAGTCTCTCCAGTGTTTTGAACAGGAAGTGATGCTGTATTTTGTCAAAGGCCTCTTCTGCGTCTATTGAAATGACCATGTGGTTCTTGTGTTTAAGTTTATTTATGTAGCATAATACATTAATTGATTTCTGTATGTTGAACATCCCTGCCCCCTTGGATGAAGCCTTCTTGATCGAGGTGGATAATACCTTTGATGTGTTGTTAAATTCAGTTTGCAAGGTTTTGTTCAGGATTTTTGCATCTAAATTATCAGGGATACAGGTCTCCAGATAAAAGGAGTTGGGGAACATTCCTTGTTCTCCAATTATGTGAAAAATAAGCTTGAGAAAATGTAGTTTCCGTTTTTCGATGAAGGTTTGGTAGAATTCAGCTAAGAATCCATCAGGTTCTGGACTTTTCCTTTTGGGGGGGTTGATTACATTCTCATTCTCAGTGGATGTAATAGGTATACTTAGGAGATTTGTCGGCTCTGGGTTCAGGTTTGATATGTGTCTAGGAATTCTTCCATTTCTTCCAGGTTCTACAATTTTGTGGAGTAGAGGTTTTGGAAATATGTCCTGATAATTCTTCCAATTTTATTGATTTCTGTTGTGACCTCTCCCTTTTCATTTCTAATTCTGTTAATTTGAGACTTCTCTTTTTTTCATTTGATTAAATTGGCCAGGGGTTTATTAATCTTGTTTACTTTTTCAAAGAACCAGCTCTTTGTTTTGTCAATTTTATTGTTTTCTTAGCTTCCGATTCATTAATTTCTGCTCTGATGTTACTTATTTCCTTCTGTCTGGAACTCATAGGGTTGACTTGTTCTTGTTTCTCAATTCCATTATGTGGGTGATTATGATTATGTTATTAATTTGAGGTCACGCTTTGTTATGAAGGCATTTAGTGCTATAAATTTTCCCCTTAAGGCTGACTTCATTTTGTCCCATAGTTTTGGTATGTTCTGGTTTTGTTATTATTCAGTTCTAGAAATTTTACAATTTCCTTTTTGATTTCTTGTATGTGCCATTCATTGTTTGATAGTGTGTTGTTCAATCTCCAGGAGCTGGTGTAATTTCTGCTGTTTCTCTTGTTAATTTCTAACTTTAATGCATTGTGGTCCAATATGATGCAGGAAGTCACGTCAGTTTTCCTGCCTTTATGGAGGCATGTTTTATGCCCTATTGATTTATTTTGGAGAAGGATTCATGGGCTGCTGAGAAAAATGTGCATACTGTAGAATTGGGGTGGAATATTCTGTAGATGTCTCAGATCTAATTGATCTATGGTGTTGTTAAGATCTATTATTTCCCTGTTGATTGTCTGCTTAGATGATCTCTCTATTGATGGCAGTAGAGTATTGAAGTCCCCTACTATGATGGTAGTGGGATTTATTTCTGGTTTATTGTCAAATGGGTTTTGCTTTATAAAATGTGGTGCACCTGTATTTGGTTCATATAAAGTTATGTTTGTGATGTCCTCTCATTGGTTCATTCTCTTGATGAGTAAAAAATGGCCTTCTTGGTCAGTTTTTAATTACATTTGATTTGAAGTCTATTTTGTCATATTAATATATCCACAGCCATTTTTTCTTATTTTTATTTGCTTAGAAAATCATTTTCCATCCTTTCATCCTGAAGAGGTGTCTACCCTTAGTGGTGAGGTGGGTTTCTTGAAGACAGCAGATAGGTATGCAGTTCTAATGGAGAGAATTTGTTCTCCTTTCAGTCTTCATTGGAATACAAGGACCTTAGAGCAATGTGGGTTTTGTTCCTGCTTTGTTCTCTGCCCCGCCCAGGTCCTAGGATGATGTGTGATCCACAGTAGATGCTCAAGGATGCTTGCTTAATGAATTCTGACTCTCTCTCAGGATGTCTCGTCACTGCCTGACTCTATCCAGTGCTCTGGGGGGCACACTATTTCCTAGCAGATCTGTGCTCGATCAATTCATCAGGTAGGCTCAGGACAGGTCCCAGGTTCCCCTGAGGAAATTAACTTTGGAATTTCACTTCTCAGAAAATGACCCTTTGACATGACAGATGTGCCCTTCTCTCTTCACCCTGGCTCTGGGGAGGACTCTTGGCCTGTTCCTACCCAAGAGTTCACTGAGTGCCCCACCAAGCTGCCCTGTCCTTACTCAGCTCCCTCTGCCTCCAGCGCAAAGCCATCGAGCGCTTCTGCAGTGAGGTAAAACGCCTGTGTCATGCCGAGCGCAGGAAGGACTTCGTCTCCGAGGCCTACCTGCTGACCCTGGGCAAGTTTATCAACATGTTTGCTGTCCTGGACGAGCTGAAGAACATGAAGTGCAGCGTCAAGAACGACCACTCTGCCTACAAGAGGTCAGCCTGGCTCTTCTCACAGGTTCATTCCCTGGCTCCTAGGTAGCCCTAACTTCCCCACACAGCAGAGCCGTCGTGCCAGGTATGAAGTTGGACCTCTGCAGAGTTTGATCTTGACCTGACTTCATGTGTCAATATGGAATCAGGCCCTTGCTTCCCCGATCCTGGGAACCAGCAATGATTCCTGAGATCCACTGTATTATGGGACCAGTAAGACAAGCAGAAGAAGGCCAGTCCTTGAGTCATTTATGTCACAAAATCCAGGCATACCTACCTCCAATTACCCCAGAAGTGACATTTGCCAGGGTCTCGCTACCTTCCCACTGACTCTCCTCTCTGTAGGCTCCCTTCCCAGGCAGACTTCTGCCCTGGATCCCTGCAAGCCTGGCAGCAGCTTCCCGCCAAGCACAACCCCAGTGTTTCTTCAGGAAGGACAGCCCCTCTTTCCAAATGTGTTTGGAAAGTGTAATGGATGTCCCACCTAGCCAGCTTGTGTTCTCTGTACCCATCCTCATTCCATCTCTCACCCTGTTAGGTTAAAGACACTTATGTTTTCAGGCAATGCTGTGCTTTGGAATAGTGAGGTTAAGCCAGGCCTGGGTAGCACGGATCTGTAATCCTCCCTACTCAGGAGGCTAAGGTAGAAGGATTATCAACTCTGGGCCTACTTGTCTGGGCTGCAGTGTGATTTCAAGGCCAGCCTGGAAAACTTGGCATGACCCTGTTTCAAAAATGAACAAGAATAAAAGGTCTGGAGATGCTGTTCAGTGATGAAGTGCTCACCCCTGCATGCACAGCACCCTAAATCCAGTCCCCAGCATTGCAAACAAACAAACAAGAGAATGCTGAGGAATTCCTGTAAAGAGCACAACCTTCCTACCTGTGATTATTCTCCAGGCCTCACTATGAAACTTCCCTGGGGGGTCATAGCCAGGCAACAGGATGTACCACCCACCCCTGCCTCGCTACTCTTCCTCTTTGGGGGATGCTGATACCCCCTTGAGTGTTTTTGATCCCAGAGATGTTTGGGGCTTATTTGTTTGTTTTTATGTTGGGCACCCTATCACAGGGGTAATAAGCAGGCTTAGATAAAGGACAGCCAAGAACTCTGTATGTGACTGTGGGCTGGGTGGGGACAGACACCATGTAGCCTGGTTAGGCTGGATATACCTAGACATTCTTTCCTGTCTCACTCTGCGTGTGTGTTGCAGAGCTGCCCAGTTCCTGAGAAAGATGGCTGATCCTCAGTCGATCCAGGAATCCCAGAACCTGTCCATGTTCTTGGCAAACCACAACAGGATCACCCAGGTTGGTCTTGCCTGACATCCCAGGGAAGAGGGGCTGGGGCCCACAGCCTAGTGGACTGTGAGGGGAGGGCAAGCACACAGCTCTGTCCACACTTTGGCTCCAATGCCTCATGAGAGTACAATAAAGCTGAAGCCTGCAGTCTCTCTTTAAAGGACCCTTCCGATTCCAGGCTTGGTCCTCTGGAAGCCCCCCCACCCCAGCCAGTGCCCCCACATCAGCTTAGAAGGTGACCCATTGTGACACTTTCCTCATCTATAAATAGTCTATTTTGTGACTATTATCTATCTCATAGGAATGTCTGGAGAAATAAATGAGGTGTTGTATAAAACACCTTTAGCAGAGCCTGACTAGGGGGTCTTATAAGGCAATGATCACTGCTGCCTTTTCCAGGACTACCCACTGGACTTCTGCATTGTGACTGTCATAGTTTGACCATCTTGCTCATCAACCTTATCAGGGCACCAAGAATGTCTGTAGGACCCAGGCCAGCACAGAGAGGGGCCCTGCCTCTTCCAAAGGTTCTCAGGCCCACACCCTACCTCAGAGACCCAAAGGTGGCAGGGATCTTTTGGTCACTGAAGAAAGCCACCTCCCTCTGAGACCTTTGGAGTCACAGGCTCTGGCTATCAGATGCCTAATGCTTTCTTTCTTTCTTCCTTTCTTTCTGTTTTTTTCTCTTCTCTGTTTTTCTCTCTTTCTCTCTTCAGTTTTTTTTTTTTTGAGTTAGGGTCTCACTCAAACTTATGCTGACCTGGAGCTCACTCTGTAGTCCCAGGTTGGCTTTGAACTCACAGCAATCCTCCTATTTCTGCCTCCCAAGAGCTGGGATTAAAGGCATGCATCACCACTCCTGGCTTCCCCCTCCTATCTGTACTTCTGACCAATGGGATACCTGCAGGAACCTTTGGAGAGAAAGGACTGTGGTGAGGTCCTCAGACCCTCCTGTAGGAGAGAGGTTTCTGTATTCCTGGGTCCTTTCAGGAGGGAGACACCAGCTGTCCCTCTCTCTGCCTTGTTTGAAGAGACCCCAGAGAGAAGTCCTCACCCTCAAAATTAAACCAAAATGACTGCAGGCCTCTTGCTTTACAGCTGATCTGCTTCTCAGTTCAGCACAATAGTACACATTCTGCCATCAGAACTGCCAGGGTAAACATGGATGGCTCAAGGGTCTGAGTTCCCTGCCCTGGGAGGTGACAGCTTCACCAGCCAGCCTGTCTGTCATCCGAGAGGTCAGGTGTCAAGTGCCAGCTGACTTGGAGGTTCCCCCCTCCTAGGGCCTCAGTGGGCCATAGTGGTCTCCCTATCCAGCTGTGGGCCTTTTGGGTGGTGCAGAAGGACGTATGCTCTGCCTAACCAGCAGGTGGTGCTGCTGTTTAGTGTCTCCACCAGCAACTAGAAGTGATCCCAGGCTATGAAGAGCTATTGGCTGACATCGTCAACATCTGTGTGGATTACTACGAGAACAAGATGTACCTGACCCCCAGTGAGAAACACATGCTCCTCAAGGTAAAACCCACACCACACACTGCAGGGATGTGCCTGCCCCCTCCCACCTCCATAGTTAAAATCACGTTTAATTAGCAAACTGTGATTTAGGTCTTAATGGACCTCCTTTCCTCCTTTCCTTTCATATTGAAAATGTTTTTAAGGGAGCTGGAGAGATGTCTCAAGGGTTAAAGGTACTTGCTTATAAAGCTTGACATTCTGGGTTCAACTCCCCAATACCCACATAAAGCCACATGCACAAAGTGACACATGCATCTGGAGTTCATGTTTGTTCAAGAGGGCTGGGTGTACCCATACACACATACTCTTTTTCTCATAGATAGATAGATAGATAGATAGATAGATAGATAGATAGATAGATAAATAGATAGATAGACAGACAGATAGTAGATAGATAGATAAATGATAGATAGATAGATAGATAGATAGATAGATAGATAGATAATGATAGATAGATAGATGGTAGATAGATAAATGATAGATAGGTGATAGATTGGTGATAGATGAAAGATATTGATAGATATTTTTTAAAAAGAAAAGCCATTAAGACATGTAGAGGAACCTTCAGGGCTGTGGCCATCATTCTGTTGTTGACTGCTTTGGTTGGTTCTGACTTCCCACGGCTCACATGAATAACTTGCTCTAGAATTTCTCTCAGAGTTCTTCCTCTTCTCCTTTCCTCCATGTCTCTCTTATCATTCTGAATCTCTCTCTCTGGGTTGGAGTTCCTGTCTTCATATTCCAGCACCTGAGTTGAGGATTTAGAGTGCATTAGTCCATTTTCCATTTCTCTAACAGAATGCACGAGACTCTTGCCAGGGCATCACATCATGATGGGCGTGTGTGTGTGTGTGCGTGCATGCGTGTGTGCGTGGTTAATATTCCTCTGTTTTTTATGGCATGTGAGTGGGGGTCAGAAGACAACTTCAAAGAGTTTGGGCTCCAACTTCTTTGAGTCAGGGTCTCTTGCCACTTCAAATGAACAGCCAAACTGCACACATCCATGAGCTCCAGATGCCCCCAGCTCCACCTCCCAGCCTCATGGGCATGACTTCAACGTACTGACTGGGAAATCAGACTTGGACCAGCAGGCTTTGCAAGCAAGCTTTAATAGCTGAGCTATCTCTCCAGTCCCTTCTTCCTTATTCAGTCCTGGGGTCCCAGCTGATGAATCATTTTTCAAAGATCCTCCCTTTAAATGCCATAGCGAGACTTTTCACCTTTTTAGCTTTCCAAGCAGGGTCTCGCTCAGCCCAGGTTGACCTGGAACTCATTTCTGAAATTCAGGCTGGCCTCGAACTCACAGCAATCCTATTCCAGCCTGCCAAATTCTGGGCTAGAATTAAAGGCCTGTACCACCACTTCCAGCTGTACTTTCTTTATTGTTGTTGTTGAGACAGTGTCTCTCTGTGTAGCCTAAGCATGCCTTTAACTCAGGATCCTCCTGCCTTTGCCTTACAAGTACTGGAATCATTGGTGTTGGCCACTACAACCAACAATTTTCACCCTCTTAACACCCTGTGAATTGGAGGTTAAACTCTTGTACAAGTTTAAAGGAACAAACTATATTCACCTATAGCCCAGGGCAATGTGGCTTTGTGACTTCTTTTGGGCCATCAGAAACCCAAAGAGACTACACAAACCTCTACAGCCTACCCCCCCACCCAGTGCCAAGTCTAGGTGGTCATTGCCACATGGCCAGGCCTGCAGCTTCTATAAGCTCCCATACTAAACTCTGGTTCGACGAGCAGACTTGTATTGCCTTTGAATTCTCAATGGCACCCACCTGCCTTCCTATGAGTTCTCCATTCTTGTCAGGCTGGCCTCCAACACTGTTTGGCTGTTTCACATGTGTTAGTGTAGTCATTTGCCCAAAAGCACATATCTGTACATGTCATTTTTGTTAGCTGTTCTAACGGTATGAGTTTTGCACTTGGCCCTTTCTCGTTTTAGGTGATGGGCTTCGGTCTCTACCTGATGGATGGAAACGTCAGTAACATTTACAAACTGGATGCCAAGAAGAGAATCAACCTCAGCAAAATCGATAAATTTTTTAAGGTCAGCAACCAGAGCTGGGGCTGGGCAGGGGGCCACGGCTCCCAGACTTCAGCCTTCTCTGTGGGAAAGAAGGACGTGAGCCAGCAAGCCATGGAGATTGAGGGTCACAGGAGCACAGGACCCCCCTGCTAGAGGGAAATTACACTGCCTTGTGAAAGTCATATGTGGTCCCCAGGGCTCAGCTGGGTGGAATTTATAATTCTTTTTCCCTTTCCTGAAATCTCTTGTCATCTAAAGATGTGCATCCCAGAAGATAGTACCTGCCTGAATTTTTATAATGACCCATGTAGGGGGTGTGTTGAACCCAGGTTTTAAATGGATTCACATTTGTAAAATACAGCTCTCCAGGGCCCGTGTCCACATGTTCCTCCAGCCTCTGGCAGAATGTCTCCTCAGCATTCCTCAGAGGCCCAGTCCATTATGAACCTTGGTGCTATGATGCTCAAATCTTTCTAAATGAACACTGGCAGTTCAATTAAGCCTTTGGGGTTTGGGCTAGGAGGTTTCATGCTCTGGAGCTGAACTCCCATTCTCAATTTATTCTGATGTTGGGTATAAACACAGATCTGAGGGTGCCGTGCAGTAAGGGCACTAAGCCAGGCCAGGTCTCACCTACTCTTTGAGGTTTAATAGGAGCATGAGTATCGAGGAGTCTATGGCTTGGTTTGGCTTCTTGTCAATGGTTCCTTTTCTCTAGAGGTGTCCCCAAGTGGAAACAGGCTTTGTCTTGGGAGACCCATGGAAAATCTGCCTTCAGCTAGCACGGCAGATGGGGTAGAGCCTAGGGGCGCAACAGGCCAGGGTGTAATCTGACTCTGCCCATAATAGCTGGATGGCTTCCGGAAAGGCACGAGGCCCCTGGAACTGAGTCCCACGTCTGGAAATGTGAATGCTAAGAGCATCTACTCCAGATAAGCTCACTCACACCTATCTAGGTTCCAATCCTGGCTGGCTGGGTCCTAGCCGGTTGGATTTCATGAACAGGCTCGTCAGTTCTTGGCCAGCAGAATGAAGGGGAGAATGCATGTTGTGTGGATTGAGGGAGTGATTGGGTAGAAGGGTTGTTCATTTAGTTGGTTAGTTTTTGCAGTGCTGAAGACTGAACCCAGGGCCTCGCCCATGTTATCCAAGTGCTCTGCCACTGAGCTAGCTACATTCCTAGCCCTCTCCTTGCACTATTTATCTTGAGACAAGGTCTCATTAAGTTGCTTAGGTTGGCCTTGAACTCACCCAGAAGCCTAAGCTGATCCTGAACTTGTGATCCTCCTGCCTCAGCCACCCAAGTAGCTGGAATTACAGGCCTGTGCCACCCGGCTTGGCTTGAGGTAGTGTCTCTGAAGTGCTGGGTGCAGTAACTAGAGCCTGAGAGGCAGCCCATAGATACCAGTCTGCACACCACTTGTCCTGGCCTTTGGTTGGGGGTTGTTTGGTCTTTGGTATTGGGTCGGTGTATGATGGAGGATGTGCAGGAAAGCCTTACTCACTTGCTCCAAGGATCTCAGCTAGGAAAGTGAGAGCAGAAAGGACTGTTTGTTCCGACGCTTCATCTGTTCAACTGGCTCTGTGACCTTGGAAAAGTCACCTTGGCTCTTGTCTCCAAGGCTTAGAATGTAGAGTTGTTTGGAGGCCAAAGAGGACCTGAACACTGTGTCTCTGGACCCCAGGGTGGCAGAACAGCCCCAGGTGCAGGGGGAAGCCTGCTGGAGCCTCAGCCCCCAGCCCTCCTGTGGCGTCTCACGCACGCACTCTGTTTGCTTTCTTTGCAGCAGCTGCAGGTGGTGCCCCTTTTCGGCGACATGCAGATAGAGCTGGCCAGATACATTAAGACCAGTGCTCACTATGAAGAGAACAAGTCCAAGTGAGTGCCTGCCATAATGTCTCTCGGCTCTGGTGAGGATGTCCAGCCTGGGCAGGGGGCTGAGGGGCCACTTCAGCCCCTCCTCCCTCCCCAGAGCCTGGGCAAACAGATTCCACAGAGCAGCTGTGCTAGGAGGGAGCCGCGAGGGTGCTCTGAGCCCTTTGGCATCCGCCCTTTGCTGCCAGGCTCTAAAGGGCTCTGAGCATAGCCACGCCCCTTGTCCTGCTTGACAGGATCCCCTCTCCTCAGTGGGAGCCTCTTTCCTAGCAGTGGGGAGGAGTGCTGGCCCTTGGGGTCAGCTGGAGAGAGATGGCCAGTTCATTATCCCCACTCTCTGCTCAGGTTTTGTGATGGCACAGTAAGTACTCAGTTAAGCATGGGACTTGGATGATTGACAGCCTCTCCTCAGATGGTTGTATAAACCATGGTTCTAGGGAAGCTTTCCTAATGGTCAGTGGCTTCTGGGAGTTAGGGGACATCTGACTCAAGCCCCTTTCCCTCTGATCTAAGAGACCCTAATGGGGTGTACAGCTCATCCAGAGCTGAGAAAATGTGACTTTTCCATGAGGGGACTGGGCACCCTTTGGTAAGTTTATATTTGCAGTACTAGGATAAAAGCATCCTGCCACTGAACCATATCCCCAGCCCTCTTTTTACTTTATATATATTTTTTTCAAAGAGAGAGAGAGAGAGAGAATGAATATGGGCATGCCGGGCCTCTAGCCACTGCCAACTAACTCCAGATGTATGCACTACTTTGTGCATCTTGGCTTACGTGGATACTAGGGAATTGAACCCAGATCATTAGGCTTTGCAGGCAAGCACCTTAACCACTGAGCCATCTCTCCAGTCCTTTTTCTTTTGTGACAGAGTCTCACTAAGTTGCTTAGGCCAGCCTTGATCTCACTCTGTAGTCCAGGCAGGCCTTGAGATTGTGAGCCTCCTGTCTCAGCCTCCCCAATAACTGAATCTAAAAAGATATCAACAGAATCCAGGTGTGTTGATGCACACCTGGATCCCAGCTCTTGGAAGGTGGATGATACAAGAGGATCCAGAATTTCAAGGTCATCGTCTTCAACTGCAGAGTGAGTCAGTCCAAGGGCCAACCTAGGCAACATGAGACTCTGTCTCAAAAATATAGTTTCTTTTTTCCAGAAGGTTCTTGACCTGCATCCACCTAGAGCCCCATAGCTGACTCCCTGTGGGAAATGAGTCCATGTCTGAGATCTGGGGTGGAAGGACTCTCCATGGTGAGACTATGGGACTGAGAATGTGGGTATATTTTTCCACTTGCCCCAAAGGACTGCTCTGTTGTGGTGGAAACGAGCTTATGATCAAGCAGAGTCAGGGTCTTGAGTGGAGAAACTGAAGTGTGAATTCTCTCCAAACCCTGTCTCTGTCCAGTTCAGTATGGTTTTCCTAATGACATCTTTCAGAAGGGCTAAGGGAAAAAAGAGAGGGAAGGGGAAGAAAGAGCAGAATGGAGAGAAAAATGGAGAGAAGTGGGGAGGGGGAGAAAGTGCCAGCCTTGCCTGTCAGAGGAATGATGGCTTCTGTCACATTGCCAGTCCCTGCTGGGAAGGACAATCCAGTTAGGTTCCCTGAGCCCCAGCCTTCCAGAGCGGCTTCCATCCTGGAACTAAGAGTTAGCAGACAGGTGTGGGGAGGTTCCCACCTTGGTTTTTCTTCACTGGGATTCCAGCCTTTTGTGGCCCTAGGGGGGCTTTCATCCTGCCCCCAACCCACTCAGGTCACTGGTAAGTATTGTGGACCAGTGTCCAGAAAGGACCATGGTTGGATCTTGGAGAAAGAGGAGGAGGAAGAAGGAAGACTGTTCCACTCAGCCTGCTTCCAGCCACAGCACCTGCTTAGCAGACTCTGGGGCTTCCGTGGCCAGTTTACCTTCTGGTTCCTCAGGGGAGCTGTCCACATTGGCTGAGGACCAGGAGCAGCTAGAGCATGAAAGGAGCCTGTCCATCTGGGTGTCTGGGGCCAGGACCCACACTGACCTGTGGCTTCTTCCCCAGGTGGACCTGCACTCAAAGCAGCATCAGCCCCCAGTATAACATCTGTGAGCAGATGGTCCAGATCCGGGATGACCACATCCGCTTCATCTCCGAGCTGGCTCGCTACAGCAACAGCGAGGTGAGGGCTGCGGCTGTGTGGACCCAGGGTCTGGAGCA
This sequence comes from Zapus hudsonius, assembly GCA_004024765.1. Taxonomy (NCBI): domain Eukaryota; kingdom Metazoa; phylum Chordata; class Mammalia; order Rodentia; family Dipodidae; genus Zapus; species Zapus hudsonius. The sequence continues at coordinate 13,421 of PVHP010044184.1, forward strand.
GTGTGTGGTGCTGGGGCCACAGCAGGAGGAGTACACAGGACAGTGCGGAGCGGCTTTGCAGAAGCACCCGGCAGAGGCAGGAGGGCACGATTCCCACAACTTAGAGTCAGACAGAACTGGGCGACTGTTAGCTCAGCCACTGTCGCTCACAAGTTATTCAACATCTCTTGCCTCAGTTTCTTCATCTGCAAAATAAACAGAGGATGGGGGCTGGAAAAGCAGTAATGGAGAGAGGATTGTTAATAGGTACTGAGGTGCAATCAGAACAAAGGAATTCATTTCTCTTTTAAAGGTATTTGTAGTTTTACTACATAGTAAATGTTCAAGAGAATATGGATTGAAAATAGCCAAATAGATTGCATCGTTTCTTTTTTTGAAACCCATGCTTATTACTTTTTATTTATTTCCAAATAGAGACAGAGAGAAAAAGAGAGAGCGAGAGATAGAGAGAGAGAACTGATAGGCATGCCAGGGCCCTTTGCCACTGCAAATGAACTCCAGGCATGTGTACCACTTTGTGCATCTGGCTTTACATGGGTATTGGGGAATCGAACCTGTGTGCCAAGTCAAAATGAAAAAAAAAAAGTTTAACATAGGTAATGATCATATTTAACCTGAAAAGTTCATTGAGAAAAATCAGAAAATACGGTTCCTGGGACATGTGTTGTGTGCCTGGTAGGTAATAAGAATCCAGTAAGCTGCTTGTTCTACTTGTTTGGAATTCAAGCCATCTCTGCCCTCTATGCCAAGAGACACAGTCTGAGCACTATGCTCTTTAC
>PVHP010044185.1:0-14204 GCA_004024765.1 Zapus hudsonius
AGAGCACTCAAGAGCTTTGACAGAATTCTGTCTTGTTGTTGGAATCTCATGAGTCGCTTTGGTCAACAGCTCAGTGAGGGAAGGAACCAGTGGTTGGAACCAGGGGTTGTCAGGCTGATCTAATTATTCACAGGCTTAGACTATCTCCCCTACTACTCATGGCTCCTCTTGCCAGGCGACGCTCACTACTTTCTCAATAAGTTACAGTATGCTCGTAAGGATTTTATAGTTTTGAACCTAATATGGTTTATCCTCATGCTTATGCCATTCCCCTCCCCCATCCCTTACCCCTCATTCATAACATCTCACTTCTTTCTACTGTGCCACCACAACCGGCTATTAAGTTTTTTGATGATTGTTTTGACTCCTCAAAAATAAAGCTAAAAATCAGGAGAAACAGATCATTGAGACAATTATTCAGAGAACTTCTATTAAAATAGTATCTTCATCTGAGATGTTTATATTCCTAAAGATAATTTGGAAATGTTTTTAACTCAAATGTAAAAGACCAAAAGTGTGTTTGTGTGTGTGTGTGTGTGTGTGTGTGTGTGTGTGTGTGTGTGTGTGTGTGTGTAATAGAAAGACAAAGTATAAAAGTATGCAACTTACTAGCCAAAAACCTACCCAATTAAGGGCTGGGGTATTGGCTCAGTAGATAAAGTGCTTGCCTTGTAACTGTTAAGCACTTGAGTTCAGGTTCCCAGAAAATATATAAAAAGCCAGAAGTTATAGTGGACATGTGTAATCCTAGGGCACCTACACCAAGAAGAGAAGCATACACAGGAGAATCTCCCAGAAGTTTCTAGACCATCTAGCCAGGTGAATGCAATGGCAAACAGTAAGACAGCCTGCCTCAAACAAGGTGGAAAATGAAAATTGACATTCCATGGTGTCCTCTGACTTCCACACATGTACCATGGCCCACACACACACTCACACACACACATATACACAGAGACACATACACACACACATACACACACTCTCTCTTGTACATGCACTTATTATTTTGCTTAAATTCATTTTTATTTCTCCTGCAAGTTCTGGAGAAAACACATGAGAAAAACTGTCAAGGGAATTTTGTCATTGGTATTTGAATTACACTGTATTTTAAACCCTGTTACAGGAGTACTGGGGACGGGAAGATGGCTCAGGGGAAAATGTGCTTGCTATGCATAAGCGTAAGTGCCCAAGTTCAGAACCCAAGCACCTACATAAAAAGCTGGATGGACGAGAAAGGTTGGCATCTATTGTGTAAACATTCATATTCCCAGTCATGCTTACTGGCACGAAGGGAAGCAGAGACAGGAGAATCTGCCAGAAGTAGAAAATATGTGAAGTGCTCCAATCTCAGCCTGCCTTTAGCACTTTCTAAACAAGTGAAGCCACAAAATATCAGTGTAGGGAATTTATGATGAACTGAAGCAGAATAACATTGGGAATTTCTTATTTTCTTCCCATTTTAATTAGGATGAGCTAGGTTATGCTGCAATAACAAAGCTCACCAGTGTGAAATCAAAGAACAGTATAAGCAAGCTGAATACTCTAACAGTTTGCCTTGAAGAACTGAAGTCAACATAGGTTAAACTTTATAATTTTGGAACCCAGAAAACAATGGAGCTATATTTTCAAAACCCAAATAGAAATTATATACCCATAAAAATTATTAGTGTATTGACTTCCAGACATGGGTATGTTTACTTCATGATGCAGTTTGGATCTTCCCTGTCTCCCAAAGGCTCCTGTGTTAAGACTTGGTGCTACTAGAAAGGGAGAGAACATTAAGAGGTGGGGCCTAGTGTAAGCTCCCTGGGCTATGCTCTTGAAGAGGATATCAGAATCATAGGCCCTTATAGGTTCTCCTTTATCATCACAGTTACCGTGAGGTCAGCAGCTTCACCACATGATCCCAAAAAAAGCTATAATGCTATGATCACAGACTGAAGCCTCTGAAATCATGAGCCAAAATAAGTCTTTTCTCCCATACATTGACTATCTCTGCAATTTCATTATGTAATGAAAAGTTAATTTCCACACCTTTCAAGGACCTTCTCACAGGTAGCGAGTAAAGGTCTTTAGTGGTTTGATTCAGGTGCTCCCCATAAACTTAATGTGTTCTGAATGCTAGATCCCCAGTTGATGGGAGTTTTAGAATTAGAAACTATTTGGAGCTATGTTGTTGGGGGCGGGCTTACGAGGGTTATAGCCAGCTGCCCCTTGCCAGTGTTTGGCACACCTTCCTATCGCTGTTTGCAGTGCTGTGGCAGAGGTGATGTCCACCTTCTGCTCATGCCGTGGTTTTCCCTGCCATGATGGGGTATCCAACATCCAGCTCTGTACTTGAAACTCCATGTTCACGTTCATTCTAAGGCTGCTTGCTCCACAGGTTTCTCCCAGCCACAAACTGAGTAGAAAAGATTAGTCTCCCTTTTCCTTTCTATCCCTCTCCCTTCTGTCCTTCTATATTCTACCTTCTCTCATTCATACAGGACCTCACCTAGGTTTTCACCTCATTCTCTCTCAGCCTCTCTTTCTCTTCCCATGAATTTTCACAGGTGTTCCCCCTCAGTATCTTGGAGTCTGCTTCTGTGAAAACCTAGACTGAATACAGATATATTATACTAGGAATGAACCAAGGGAAAAGAAGGTATAAACCAAAAAATAAAGGATACACAGTAAAAGGTATTTTCTTATGGAGAATAAAGGGATATTAAAGAAAGTGTTCCTTGAGAAGGCCCAGGAATCAAGAAGTGTAGAATGGAGCTGGCAAGAGTACCTGTCTTGGAAGGTAAGCAGTATGACTGATGTCAAGAGAAGACAACTAAAGTATAGGGATTTGCTATTGATAAACACAAAAAAGCTAAGCAATAAGGAAACAAATACCCACTTATTAACTGTGTGGCAAACAAGGAGAAGACAAGAAAATCATACTTTCCTTGTGGAGATGCCTCATCTTCCATGGGGGAATTCAACAGATGATTGTCAGAACTGGAAAATCAAAAGCCAAAGGGCTATACCCAGAAGCTTTATACAGCTATGTTAGAAGCATCAAGAGTAACACTTAAAGGTCTGAAACAATTTTCTCTGGATATAAAAAATATTAGGGAGAGACCGGGGATGCTGTTTTTTAATTTGGTGTATATTCATTATACACAGTGTTGGCAATAGCTGCTTTTTCAAAATAAGCTGGGTAGAATGATTTCTTTCCTTAAACTAAATGCATGCATAAATTTCATTAAATGTAATTAAAATTGAAGGATTCCCTCTAATATAGAGTGAGTATTGCATGATATTAAAAATGCCTACCTTCAAATCCCAGCTTCCTAATTAGCTAGAATCACAGTTGTTGATTATCTGGACTTCAGTCTTCATCTGTGAAGGGACCATAGTGAGCATACTTCAGAGCACTACTCTAAGGATTCGTGTGAAAGCACATTGCCTAGCACATGGTAATAGAATATATGCTGAAAAACTACCCATCCGTGTACATTGTTCCATCACTTAGTTCTACTGATGTTGGAAAAAAAAAAGAAAGCTCACACAAAGGTGAAGCATAGGTGGCCTCAATGAAAAGAACACAGAATTTGGAACTAGACCACCTGGGTTTAATATCACTTCATTATTTTTTCACATGTGTGACCTTGGACATGGGCCTTAACTTTTCTATATCTACTCATTATCACTGTAAAGTATGGAAAACACTAGAACCAGCTTCCTCTATGGCTGCTAGGATGAGAAAAACTAAGCACAAAATATATAAAATCATACATTCAGTGCCTAGCAGGTAGTAAGCACCATGTACATGCTGCTTTTATTCTTTTTGCTTTAGAATAATGAGATATCAACAACCTTTCTGTTACTATGTTCCCTTGGGTCCTTGAGGATATGATAGATTAGATTTGTGAAAGTTGTAACAGCTAACTCTTTTCTAAATTTGAGATTGTTTGGGGCAGTTAGCATATGTGGGATGTTGTGTGGGGGGGGTGCAGAGATGGGGCATGCATGTGTCTGTGTCCCATGCACATGAATGCAGAGGCCAGAGGGGAGGCGGTCTTGTTATCCATTATCATTCTTCAGTCTTGTTTCCATGAGACAGAGTTTCTCACAAACCAGGAGATTCTGTTTCTCAGTTAGGTTAGCTCCCAACAAATCTCCTCTCCTTGTCCTCCTCAGTTCTGGGGTTCAAGGCACACACATGGCCACTCACAGCTTTTGATGTAGGTGCTGTGAATCAACCTTAGGTCTTCATACTTGCACAGCATTTGCTCTTAGCCAATGAGCCAAGTCCCAAGATGATGGTTTTCATAGAACATAAATACATTGAAATTGCTTGCCAGCCTATGTGTGACTAAAAGTTGGCTCAGGAATTAGGCAACACAGGATCAAATTCTGTGTATATTATGACCAGTCATGTGATGTTCAACTGATGAAGAACTCTATTAATTTCTGTCATTCTGTTCTCCACATCTACTAGAGAAACATAAATTGAAATTTAACCCATAATGCTAAGGCACATTTTTAAAAAATATTTTATTTATTCATTTTTCAAGCAGAGATAGAGAGAGAAAGAGAGAAAGAGAGAGAGAGAGAGAGAGAGAGAGAGAGAGAGAGAGAGAGAGAGAGAGAGAGAGAGAGACCAAGGCTGCCACCTTGTGCGTCTGGCTTATGTGGGTCCTGGGGAATTGAACTCAGGGCCTTAGGCACTGGAGGCAAGTGCCTTAACCGCTGAGCCATCTCTCCAGTCCCTAAGGCACATTTTAAGGCAGACATTTCCTATGAAGTGTTTATTGTCATGCTTGTCACATAATACTAGCATAACAAAAGTTTTCCCCACTCAAGGCCTTGAGCAAGAGATACATCTTTGAGTAGCTATTTCCCAAAAAACCATAGTCTCACTAATTTGATATGTTTCAAAGATTTCAGCCCATTATTATACATTTATATGGTAATACTTTGATTGTTTAAGCATAATGATAGTATAATTTTCTCAGTGAAAAGCCCCATCACACATGACTATACACAGTGTATGACAAGCAAATTTGATGTATTTAATGTATTTGATGTATTTAATTTTTAAAAATTATCTCAAGCTTAGGAGAGAGATGTTAACATTGTCACAGGTTTAACCAAAGAGCATCCTCTATTTGTTTTCCTACTTACCAAGTCATTTTCATGCACCATGATCTAGAGATAAAAAAAATCAAAGTATTGCTAACATATGTGAGTGCTTATTCTGTACCCTGGAGCTCATCATCCTGCAAGTATTCCTGGGAACAACACTGGGAAGTTGATAAGAATATCAGGTATTTATTGCTACCTCCAAAGCTAATGTATAGGCTTCAATGGGGCTCACACATGTAACTGCATTGAGGCTCAGGCTGGTGGAGAGGAAGGGCTTGTCTACACAACACTGCAGCTTCTGAGGGGAAGGTTGTTTCTTTCTGCCAGGTCTTTGCACAATGGATGCTCACAGATCCATTTTGAGAGCTTATGTGCTAAAGAGTGCATCTCCCCTCGCAACAAGCCCTTCCTCTCCACCAGCATTGTGTTCGTGTGCATCATGTATTTTGATTATCCTATTGGCCAGATTCCATGTAGAAGAGGAAGGCAGAAGGTGTTATTCAGTGTCTGGGGAAAAGCCATTACTCACAGAGGGTGGCTTCTCTATCCTCTTTGGGTTGGGGGAGTAAATAAGCTCCTCAATGCCCTTTATAGGGGCATTAATCCCATCTATGACCAATTCACCTTCCAAATAACATATCATCACACCATCATGTTGGGGTTTATGTTTCAGCATATGAATTTTGGAGTGAAATAAACATTCAGATCATACAATTTAGAAATCTACTAAAAATATAGCCTCATTTTTACAAGTGAGTAATTTGGCTTTTAAACACTATGAATCTTGTGTGTGCCATCGGTCTACTAGGGAACAATAGAATCTGGATCCCAAAGGATAAATCCATTTAATCCTTAGTTCCAGTAAAGTAAGAAAATTGCTGGGTGAGGTGTCACACAGCTTTAATTCCAATCATTCTGGAAGCAGAGGTAGGAGTATCGCAGTGAGTTCAAGGTCAGCCTGAGACTACAGAATGAACTCCAGGTCTCCCTGAGCTACAATGAGACCATACCTCAAAAATGAAATATTAATTGGAGCTTTCCAGTAGAATTTTGTCTGGGTAAATTCAGCCAAGTCATGAGATAACGCTACACCTTTCCTTTCCTTTCCTTTCCTTTCCTTTCCTTTCCTTTCCTTTCCTTTCCTTTCCTTTCCTTTCCTTTCCTTTCCTTTCCTTTCCTTTCCTTTCCTTTCCTTTCCTTTCCTTTCCTTTCCTTTCCTTTCCTTTCCTTTCACATCCTGGAGGCAGTGACTCGGAGACCCCAGGCTTGCTGTTCTAAATCCATTTCAACTCAATGCTCTTTATTTCCTCCACTGTAGTATTGGGTAAAGGGGCATGGCCCCCTGGCCCCCTGCAGGGTAGCCCAAGTCTAGCCTGCCAGCAGGAGATGGGCTCCATTGGGGAGAGGTGAATGTGGCGGCAGGAGAAGCACATGTGGCCAGGAGATAAGTCAGGGCAAATCTCAAATCTTTATTCTAGCATCCAACCTTATATAATCCAAGGCTGCATTGTATAGCCTTATCTCTCTCAAAAGGGAGCTCAGCAAGCAGGAACAAAGCTTATTAGCACCCACTTCTATAACCTCTGCCTCCTGGAGACAAAGGCGTGCTAGGATCAAAGGCTGTGTTACCATGCTTGTCCAGCTGCACATTATATTCTAAAACTTAGCACAGAGATATTCAGCCAGGTTGGGTCCCAACACCGTAGGGGCTGAAAAGTAAATCTCCAGCCTGATTGTTTTGCATGTGTATATGTGTGAGGTGTGCACAGGGGCGTGTGCATGCACATGGAAGCCAGAGGAAGATGTTGGCTGTCTTTCTTGTCCTTCATGCTTTTTGAAACAGGGTCTTGATACGGATTGCTGATACTTCAACACGGGAGAGAGAGAGAGTTTTGGAATCCTCCCTTCCCCCTCCTCCTACTCTGAGTTCCTGTCCTCTAATGGCAAAGAATTGTACACAGGGACAGAATTAAATTTTAATTACACATTTATTCTAATTTAGTAAATTAGGAAATGGGGAATGGGATGGGGAAACTTCCAGTCACCATGTAGGAAGTTGCAGAGTTCTCCAGCCACCAGTGTGGAGAGAACACGTGTCAGAGAGTTTTAACAGAACTTATATTATTTAGCTAAATAAACAGCCAAAGAAAAGGTAACAGAAAGCTCCCTTTATGAGAAAGAGAGATTCATGAGAGAAAAAGTCTGAAGCCTGCCCGCCTACCCCAGCCATCAGTTGGGGTAGGGATATAGACCTTACCTCATTGAGGCCTGGGTCAGCGGTCCCCTCTAATCCATTGCCACGTGGAAGAAGAAAAGAAAAGAGAGCTAGGGAAGAGAATTTAAGTTCTTCCCAGGTGATCCAGAGAGACGGCTGATTGGTTTATATTTGACCAATCAGTTTTAGCACCTAGGCTGTAGCTCTAAATAGACACCCCCCCCCTCGAGGCAGAGAGGTCTGACCGTCACAGTCTCATGCCAAAACTAAAGGTCAGACACTTGACTAGACCAGCATTCAGCGAGCCTCGAGGATTCCTGGCCTCTGTCTGTCGGGCATTGCTGTTCCAGCTGGTCTCCTCCACACTGGGTTTGGCTCATATGTGAATGCAGGGGATACCTCACCCACTGAGCATTCTTTCCACCCATCTTAATGGCAAGGCAGGTGCCACTGGTTTGTATTGTGAAAAAAGGCAGTTTTCCTGAGAGGCTCACACTTACTAATTTTTTTAATTCATTGGGAGAGAGGCTTTTAAAAATATTTAATTTATTTATTTGAAAGAGAGAGACAGAGACAAAGAGGTGGAGAGAGAGAGAGAAGAGAGAGAGAGAGAGAGAGAGAGAGAGAGAGAGAGAGAGTATGGGCATGCCAGGGCCACCAGCAACTGCAAACAAACTCCAGATGCATGAGCCACTTTACCTGGGTGCTGGGGAATTGACCCCAGGTTGTCAGGCTTTCAACCAACTGCCTTTAACCGCTGAACCATCTCTCCAGCCCCAAAGAGAGGCTTTTTTAAACAGCTTTATTGATAAGCAAATGAAAGAAAAATACCTAGTGGATAACATTTGAGCTTAGACAGATGTGAACACCTGAGAAATGATCACCACAGTCAAGCTGGTGAACACACACATCAATTTCAAAACTTTCCATCTAACCCTGAGATTTTCCTTTGTAGTTAGAATGCTTAGAAAGAGAATGACTCTCTTAAAAACTATTGTTTCTTATTTTTTTCAAGGTGGGGGTCTCACTCTAGCCCAGGCTGACCTGGAATTCATTATGTAGTCTAGGCTGGCCTGGAACTCACAGCGATCCTCCTACCTCTGCCTCCCAAGTGCTAGGATCAGAGGCATGTTCCACCAAGCCAACAACTTTTCTAAGTGTACATTCCAGGAATGTTCACTGCAGATGCTGTAATATACAGCTGATCTCTGTAAGATTTCCATCTAGTGTAATTAAAACTTTCCACACATTGCACAAAAGTTCCTTCCTTTTTCCTAAGCCTGGGCATGAAGCTGCCTGAGAAGCTGCATAAACTGCAGAACCATGATGGTACATCTCCAAGGCCAAGATGATGAACCAGGAATCAAGGAAACAATCTAGACCCCTGCAGATGTGACTGAAAGCCTGTGTCCTCCCTAAATTATCCACTTTAGCACTTATCATCCTGTAACCTAACCTGGCTCTCCATCGGGCACAGCTTTAGGAGTTCTGAGCTCTGCACCTTGCAGCCAAACACATGCCCACTTATGTGAAGACGCAGTCATTTCAAAAGAATGAAGTCGTAGCAGAAGCTTCCCAAGTAATTAGTAACATAAACAATCCAAGCAAAACTTTTATAATGCCAAGTATCATTTTACAAATGGTAATTTTATTTTGCAGAGGAAGGAAAGAGTAACCAAAATTATCCAGTAAATGAATTTCTTTCCTTGTCTTTGCTTCCACAGACTCAGACAATGTCAAAGTCTTCAATGGTGCAAGGTCTCCTGCTAAACTAGACTGTCATCAAGATTTTTCTCTCTTTTGTTGCAGGTTAATAAAATGGCAGCAGAAAAAAATTATATGTTCAATATTCAGATAGAGACAGATAATAACATGCATAATAAATTTCTTACATTAGTGTCCAGTGAACATAAAATGCCCCAAATACATAGTGTGAACTGAAAATTATTCTTACAGTTTAATAGAAAATGTATTTTATGATTAAATTACATACAGGAAGCACCTTAAGTTAAACATTCCAGGTCATTTTAAGTCAGACATGCAAATGAAAATTACTTTTGAATTATTTTATGACAGTCATACCCTTTCAATAAGACCAATTTAAAAGTTTCAGTCTCTGTACCCTTTATTTTCTCATGGCATGTAGAGTATTACCTTAAATTGAAAATCCCATCATATATTAAATCCTGTGGCCTGGAGGGGAGAAGGTCATTCCTCTCTTAAATTTATTCTGTCCTAAGTGAAAAAGAAAAGGAACTCTGTTGAAGTACAGAGGAGTCACTGATGGTTCAACAGTTTTGTTTTTCCATTTTTACTAAGAGATTAGACTATTATAAAGCAGAGTTCAGGATGAAGAAGTCTGGTCAAGTACCAGAGAATTTAATGGGATTTGGATTCTAGGTTAATAAACACCTTCCGTTCAAAAAAAAGATTAAAGGGAGCCTTTTGAAGAATTTGGAGGTCAGTGTTCCATTTTATCTTTATAAACAAGTTGAAGGGAAGATCTGAGATAATTAGCTGGATCATTCTTGGAAAAAAAATAAAGAAGCAACAACACTCTCCTATCTCAAAAGAGCCAAGATTTCATGCATAGTTCTCTGCAATTTTCTCCTCTACTTCTGAAACCAAACCAAAAACAAACTGTATCAGCATCTCAGGTACAAATTGCCTAATTATTTTTTAGACACGTAATCTGGAGAGAACTTAAAAGAGGTAGAAATAATAATACAGCCTTAGTCCTAACTGCAAACAGCTTCTAATCAAATCAGACAGATAAGAGCTTTTCACGTTGAGAGGCAATCCAAAGCACCACCAAAAAGTTGGGAAAAAGTTGTCCAGGAGCCCCAAGGAGGAAGAGGAGCACCTGACCCTGGTTGCTCAGGGAGGAGAAGAGGCTCTGTCACAGTGGGAGTTGTTACTACACATTCCCACATGCTAGGTGCTTCAAACAACAGAATTTTATTTCATCACAGTTCCAGGCTGGAAGTGTGAAGAAGGTCAAATTGTTAGCGGTTGTTACTGTCCCATAGGCTTCTCTCCCTGCCTTACTTCTCTGCATATAAGGGAGGGAGCCCTTGGCATCGCTCCTCTTCTTCAAGTTTTGTGGGGGTATGTGCATGGTGTGTGTGTGTGTGTGTGTGTGTGTGTGTGTGTGTGTGTGTGTGTGTGTGTGTGTGTTCTTATGTGCATGGATTCACATGTGTGTGCAGGCATTCATGCATGTTTCTGTGTTATGGAGGCCAGAGGTTGACATCAGGTGTTTAACACAATGGAACTTCCATGTTCTTTCTTTTTTTTTAATCTTTTTTTAAAGAGGGGGGTTGGTTGGGTTTTTTGGGGGGTTGATTTTTTGTTTTTTTTTTAATATATATTTATTGTCCATAATGAGTTACATTATTTAGTGGGCAAATAATGAGTTGTTATCCCCAATTCCCCAATTCCCCCCCTCCCCATCCCCAATCAGCTGGATATCCTCCTCCGTGGGCTGTCTGTATTAGTCCTTGTGGCAGGGGATCCTGGATATCCTCGTACTCAGCCCGGTCTTCCTGGCCCAAGTGTGTTGTTACTGAGGGGTGCCATGCCTCTGGACAGACTCCCCCACCACGGCTTATGGCAGCATCTTTCATTGAATCTGGGACTCATCAACTTGGCTAGCCTGTGAGTCTCAAGGATCTTCCTGTTTCGGCTCCCTCAGCCTGGAGTACAAGCAGGTGCCACCACACGAAACAAGGGTAGGCGGGTGCTGGAGACCTGAACTCAGGGCCTCATACACTGAGACACCTCACCAGCCCCTCCCCTCTTTGCATAAAGACCCAGGTCCTGCTTGATTGGGGCTCTATTTTTTTTTTATCCTCATTTTGCCTTCACTGCCTTCTCACTGCTGTATGTCCTGGTAAAGACACACAGAGAGTGAGGGCTTCAGTGTGTGACTGGTGAGTTCACTTAGTGCTTGGCAGGACCTATAACTTAGAAGAACAGTAAAGGGTGTGAAGGTCAAGGCCAGGCCACCTGGAAAGGGTGTGTGAAGCAGCCCCACGCCCACGCCCCCTGCCACCACTTCCATCCACGTGCAGACACGCGGCTAGCGGCACTTTCAGAGTTGAACTCCAGCTGTCCCGTGCACACTCCACAAGCCGTTGCCTGTCACTCAAATGAAAATGGCAAATAAACCCACAGATCTCAACTGCCTCACTCTGAAAATTAGACCTACAGTCCCACACTATTCAAAGATGGCTCTGCTCACTCAGAGCCACCAAAGATGTCTTTGTAATTAGTGACTTTGAAATTGTTATTCATAAGGATCTCCCGTTTAAATGATATATGCACTGAATAAAAAGTTCTCTCATCCCTTCAGTTTCCAAATAGAACTGGAACTCAGAATAACAGGGATATTTGTCTGTTTAGTCATGTGCCTAGAATGCAGTTCCTTACACCCAGTAAGGAAGGACTCCTTTTGTGTACACTAAAGCACCTCCAAGGCTGAAAAGATGGCTTAGTGGTTAGGGCACTTGCCTGTTAAGCAGAAGGACCAGAGTTCAGTTCCCCAGTACCCACAAAAAAGCCAGATGCACAAGGTGGCACATGTGTCTGGAGTTCATTTCCAGTGGCTAGAGGTCCTGACACACTCATTCTCTCTCTGCCTGCCTCTCTCTCTCTCTCTCTCTCTCTCTCTCTCTCTCTCTCTCTGCCTGCCTCTCTCTCTCTCTCTCCCTCTCAAGTAAATAAATAAATAAATAATATTAAAGCACCTCCAGAGAAATTGTCACATAGAAAAGGCATAAGAAAATAATTTGGTTAGTAAGGAGCACTATGAAAACACCAGTGTCTGAATGAGTTCTGAGATACTTGTTGATAAGAAATACAAGTGAAAGAATCAGTGGATGGGGATATCCTGAAACAGACAGGAAGATGTAAACGGATGTGATAGATCATGTTTATAACCTGGGGTTCAGGAGATGGACATAGGATGAGCACTATGAGTTCTGGGACAGCCTGGGCTATAGGGTGACACCTGCCATCAGAAAAAAAAAAAAAAAGACAGAAATAAGGGCTGTTGAGATGGCTCAGAGGTTAAGGCACTTGCCTGCAAAGCTTAAGGACCTGAGTTTGATTCTTCGGTATGCACATAAAGACAGATTTACAAAGTGGCACATGTGTCTGAAGTTCATTTGCAGCGGCTAGAGGCCCTGATAAACCCATTCTCTCTATATGCTTCTCTCTTTGTCTCTCTCTTTCTCTTGAATAAATAAATGAAAGAAAAAATTAAAATAAAAACAGAAATAAAAATGGAAATAAGACAAACAAAAGCTGGGCATGGTGGCACATGCTGTAATCCCAGCACTTTCTACATGGTGGATTCCAGGTCAGCCTGGGTTAGAAAAACCGAAGGGGAGGGGAGAAAAAGGCAAGAAAATCATCAGGAAATGTTTTCAAAGCAACCTCTTGAAAATCATCAAGACATTCCTCAAATTAAGGCACTTTGAAAGCTTCAAAACAAACTTCTATGAAACATATTGTTACCACTTGCTAGACTTTAATTCAGATGATGTCCCATAGTGATCAGCGACAAGATCACCATTAATCTGAATTCCAGAGTTCCAACCACTCTTAACCCACAAAACATGTAACAGGGACTGGTGCTCTCTGGGTGCACCGGCTCCAACACAACACAGACTGTTTATGCTATGCTGGGAACAAGATCCTGAGAACTCCGAGGAGGAAGCTCCGAGACTTGCCAGCTGACCTCAGCCCCTGAGCTTGAGTCATCCTATCCAAGTGAGGCTATGCAAGCCATGGAAACTGGTCTTCAATGTTTCCTTCCAAGACAACCGTTGAAGGCCTTTATTTACGTGTATGCATTTATATGTTTGTATACGCACTTGTACCTCAAAGCCCACTCTTTAAACCAAATCCAAGTAGGCTGCTCAATATGTAGAGCACTCAGTGAGGAAGGGAGAGGCGTGTGGTCAGCAGGGACGGAGTCCAACTGTGGTCCTAGCTGGTCTTTCACTAGTAACCAATGAGAAACTCAAAGTGCAACTATAGCAGCATAATATTAGATTTATGACAATATATAGCAAAAGAAAAATGCAATATGGCAAATATAGTCTGGGCTCTGATGCATTTGCTTTACACTTTAGCCACCATCTTGCAAAAATAATACTCAGATTCAAGTTCAGTGAGAAATTCAATTGCTATACTTAGAAGGATTTTCTTCAAAGAACAATTACATGCATTTTCAGAGATTTAAAACCCCAGGAGCCTTCTATCAAGAATTCAAAAGCAGGGCTGGAGAGATGGCGCAGCAATTAAGGCCTGCAAAGCCTAATGACTTGGGTTTGATTCCCCAGTAACCACGTAAAGCCAGATGCACAAAGTAGATCAAGCATCTGGAGCTTGTTTGAAGTGGCTGGAGGCCCTGGTGCTCCCATTCTCATTCTCTCTCTCTTCTCTCTGTCTCTTTCTGCTTATAAATAAATAAATAAATAAATAAATAAATAAATAAATAAATAATAGTAAATCAATCTTTAAAAACAAATATTCAAAAGAGCCATTCATCCATCGGAAGGGGAGACAATCAACAGCTTTCAAATTAGACCAATTTTCCACTCAGTGAGGGGGACCCCTTGTTTGGAACTAGGGATTCAGGGTGATAGGCACCAGATCCCGTACTTTTGGGCTCCCAAAACAAGATGCACTATGGGAGCGAGTGACTGGGAGACTACTAAAAATAGAATCTAGGTAATCCAGAATTGTGTATATTTGTTAACCTACACTGATCTCACTCACCGATGGAGATTGTGTTTGTATTTTTCAGGATGCAGCGAGAGAGCTGGGGCCCATTTAACCCTACCAACCGACCATAGGC
>PVHP010044186.1:0-14592 GCA_004024765.1 Zapus hudsonius
ATATATATATATATATATATGCCATAATCTTTATCTTGTTCTGATGATTACATTATCTTCTCAGACTTTATTTCTTTCTCCTGATATATCATATTTTTTGTTGTTTTTGAAAATCAGTCATTTTGTTTTAGATATTCAATGCTCAAACAAGAAGGGCCTTAGTGTGGAGAGTTATGTTAAGCTAGCCAGGAATTGTGTTTTGTTTGAAGTTTATTGTTGCTATGGTTACTACCATTGAAGTTTGTTGTTGCTATAGGTAACCAGAGACCTCTTGTTTCTCTAGTGGCTTTGACAGTCTCTTGGGTTTGGGGCTCATCTTTGTGCTGTGCCCCAGACTCTGGCACTGGGTGTTGTTCAGGAGGTTTGTAAGAAGGGTGTCAGGATATTAGTGAAGAGAGGCATTCTGAGTTCCGATTACATTTCAGGCTTTGGAATTCCCAGGACTAGGCACTAGAATTTCTGTTTCTACTGTAGAGCTGGATTGTTGTCTGTACCCTGGCTTCCGTCATGGTAGGTGTCCACTGCTGTCTTAACCTTAAGCCCTTCCCTCCAGCATTAGGTGGCAGAGTTCCTTGAGTGTCTTTGAGAACGAGCAGTTGCTGCTCTTTTCTCTCCCCAGCCAGAACCTGTTTGTGAAAACTGTGGGCCAAGAGAAAAAGCCTGCCGAGGAGAGGAAGCTCCTTGCTCAGAGCTGCACTCTTCTCACATTGGTGCTTTCTCAGCTGCCTCAAGTCACCAAAACTTCTCTTGAGTCATCTTACTGTCTCATTGCCTCATAGTTTCTGCCTCAGGAAGGCAAATGTTTGGGCCCTCCTGGGGCTCCCTAAAGGTGCCTGTCTCTCCAGATTTGGGGATTGTTCCATGTTTCTGATTAGACATTTGTTTTGTTGTATGTCCAGCTTTTTCTTGTTGGACACAAACTGCTTGTACATACTAAGAATGGTGAAGAATGTATTATAGGCCACGATCTATTTTATGTCACTATCCCTTGCCCAAACCTTTCCTTTTTAGTAGTGTCAGTCCATAGCAATAGACAAAAAATGATTCTTTTTTTGCACATAGAAGAGTTTCCATGCAGTCATTGTAACCTTCTAATTGGGATGGGTGCATTTTGAGTGCTGTGATTGAACCTTCTGGAGGCAGCTTTGGCTCTAAAGTGGATGAGGCAGTGCAATCATGCTATATTCGATGTGCTCCCCCCCCCTCATTTCCCACATGGTCTTGATGCTTTTAAGGCAGTATACTCCAGACTAGCCCTTTCCGGCTTCCATACATACTTATGCAGCAGCTGATCCCGATAAGCAGCCTCCAAGGCCTGGGGAACATTATTCTTGTGGACAACACATGTGAACCTGCTGGACTTCTCTGTCACTTGCCATGGCTGAAAGTTTGAGGGGAATCTGCCCTACCTCTTCTCGTTGACCAGTTCTTTTGATCACTGAAGTTAGCAGCATACTATCCAAAAGAGGTACCAGATTTTATACTTATAGAGATGAACTAGCCTACCAATGATGTGATGGCGAGAGAGAAGGGGTAAGCACATACATTTCTCTGAATATAAAATGTAGAATAAGCACAGTTCCATGTGTGAAGGGCCCAATAACATACACTTTAGGGCAAAAGAAATACTTCTTCAGGGATGAGCTCATGTCAAACTTGTCTTTTGTGTTCTGGAAGAGGGGACAAAGTGGTAAGACATGACTGTGCCTCGGTGTCTCAGTGACCCTGGCTGGAAAACGTGTTATGTGTGCTAAGATTGCCATTCATGACCTGAAATGAAAATCTAACTTCCTCTTAAAATCCATCTATCTGATTCTGTTCAGAAGCTTATTTTCCAATAATACTTATTAAGCAGTTACTCTGGTCATCATATAAATATCTTTTGACTATAAACAAATGACTTTTGGTTGAAAAATAATTTATCAGAGAATATGAGGCAAGATTTGAAGTCTTTCATGTTTAGTTAATATATTGCTCATTGAAAAAATACCTATAAAACTTCTACTTGTATGCTATTCCTTGCTCTAGACTTCAGAATGGGGCAGTGAAGAAGGCAGACAGTAGCACTGCCCTCAGAAAATATATATATGCTAGTTTGGGAAAGCAGGTAATAAATCAACAGCTGAAGAATCAGGAAGGGATTGGGTTGGAGAGATGGCTCAGCGATTAAGAATCAGGGAGGGAGAGGAATAATGGGGAAACAAAATAGGGGAAGTCCTTTCTGAGCTGATATCTGAGTTGCTGGATAAGGAGGAAACCTTCCCCCCACACACACACACACAATATGCACATATACATCAGGGATACCTATTAGATACCAAAATGCACGTGATGCTTATGCAGCTGCATGGATGAGCCTAACCTCAAAGACTAGAATCTGGAAGTGGACACGTCAGTGTTTTTAGTGCTCTAGAAGTGAGTGCAATCAACCCAAGAGATGAGGGTTCAAAACCAGGTTTTAGGGAGTACAAATGTTCATTTAGCAAGGGGATGGGGAGCGAGAGAGGAAGGACGACCAGGAGAGTTTAAGCTTAATCAAAGGCCGAGAGAAGTGTTTCTATTAGGGGAGTGGTCATGGCAAACGACTGAGCTCAGTTAAGAAAGACAAGTGACTCTGATTTGGGAACATGGGGACCATTCATGACCTAGACAAGAGTGCTTTCAGAGCTACTTGGAAAGGAGCCCCTTTGCAGTGTGGTGAGAGGATTGGTGAGAAATACACTATGCATGGGGTCACATGGAAGCAAAGGATTTTTTTCTGCAATTGTGTCTTGGTTTTATTGTTTTTCATTTATTTGTTTTTGAATTGGGAGATACCTGCACATGTTTACATTCTGATATTAGTGGCCCAGCAGCAAGGAAGAAATTAGTTTTTAAGCAATGCTGACTGCCCTGTACTTTTCTGGGCATGTGGCAATTCCTAATCTGTCTCTTAAAATGTATGGATGATAAAGGTAAACATTTAGACTTTTTGTATGTTGTTTATAATTATGTAAAGCACAACTTAACTCAGAAAAACCTTTATTTAATATTCCTTGTTAATTTGAGTGAACTGTGTGCTCTTTGAAACCCTACATTCATAGATCACCAGTATAAATACCATCTCAGAACACAATCATATCATGTCATTCTCACAGCAAACTGTGGTTACAGCTGCTATGCAATTTATGTACAAGGAAATGTACAATATGATAGTAATTATGAAATACTAATACAGACATTTTGAAGTTCCTCACCCAGTGCACCAGTATGATACACTACAATATGATACAATTATTTGGGGGGTTCTCCAGATTCTTGTGTTATTGATTCAAAGAATGAAATCCATACATCCAGAATATAAGGCTTAGCAAGATTTTATAGCTTAGAGCTTTAAGGGGGGAGAGCTTTAAGAGAAGGGGGCTTAAGGGAAAGATGGAAGACAGGGTTCTTGCCCAAGGAGATGAGATGAGGTTTGGGAAGTCCTGAACTTAAGGGGAGGAAGTAGGGCAGAGCTCTTGCCCAGGGAGGAAAGGGGAGGTTTGAGAAGCCCACCTCGAGACTCAGGATGGAGTTTTTATGAACCCCATGGATGAGTGGCTGGTTTAGCCAGTCTAGTTATGACATCAGGTAACTGGGAGTCGGGATTTCTGAAAAGGGCAAGCTTCCCAGAAATCTTAATGCTCCAGGAAGGGCCTTCTCAGAAGGGAGTGGAAGGACTCCCTAAGGAGGCAGAGATAAGGAAAGGCCAGACTTGTAGCAAAGTATAAAGACCTAGATTTTCCCCTGCAGGCCCAAGGACAGTTCCTGCATTTAATCAAGGAGCAAGCTATTTGCTTTGGGGTCCTGTCACATCTAAATTGCCTCAATATAACTCTCTGAAGGAATCTTTAACTGAAGAAGAAAATACCTGTATTGCAGTCAGCTTTCTTGCTGCTGGCACAAAGAACTCAACCAAAGGCAGCTTGTGGAAGGAAAGGGTTTATTTTGGTTTACAGACTCGAGGGGAAGCTCCATGATGGCAGGGAAAATGATAGCATGATCAGAGGGGTGGACATCACCTCCTGGCCAGCATCAGATGGACAACAGCAACAGGAGAGTGTGCCATACACTGGCACGGGGAAGCTGGCTATAATACTCTTAAGCCTGCCCTCGACCATACACCTCCAACAAGGTTCTAATTACAAAACTGCCATCAGCTGGGGATCAAACATTCAAAACACAAGTTTGTGGGGAACACCCAAATCAAACCACAACTTGTTTAAGTCATATAAAAATAGATGATTTTGACTTCATGAACTCTGATTTTCTTTATACTTATCCCATGGAAATACAGTGAGGTTTTGTTTGTGTGTGGGTGGGTTGTTTGTTCAGTTGGCTTGGTTTTATTCTAGGATCTCACTCAGCCCAAGCTGACCTGGAACTCACTCTGTAGTCCCAAGCTGGCTTCCAACTCACATGGTCCTCCTACCTCAGCCTCCCTGTAGTGCTGAGATTAAAGGCATGAGCCACCAAACCCAGCTGTTTGTTTTTTGATATTCTTTTTGTTTGTTTTTAAATATTATTTATTTGAGAGAGGCAGAGAGAGAATACTTTTTTATTTGAGAGAGGCAGAGAGAAAAAGAGAGAGAGAGAGAGAGAGAGAGAGAGAGAGAGAGAGAATGAGCATGCCAGAGCCTTTAGCCACTGCAAACAAACTCCAGATGCATGCACTACTTTATGCATCTGGCTATCTGGCTTACATGGGTCCTGGGGAATTGAACCCAGGTCCTTAGGCACTGGAGGCAAATGCCTTAACCACTGAGCCATCTCTCCAGCCCTGTTTGTTTGTGAGGTAGGGTCTCGCTCTAGTCCAGGCTGACCTGGAAGTCACTAGATAGTCTCAAGGTAGCCTTGAACTCATGGCGATCCTCCTACCTCGGCCTCCTGTGTGCTAGAGTTAAAGGTTTACACCCCATGCCCGGCTTGTTTTTTATATTCTTCACAATTCTTTGAAAGTAGTTTTCCTTTTGAAGACTAAGCCACCAACCATAGATTTAGAATTCTTCAACAGACGTTATACTGTAAGTTACAAGTATATAGGAACGGTTCTTTATAGTCGGGGCTATATTCTGCCTGCAAGCTGCAGCTGCAGTCTTATGAAGGGACATTTCAGTACATGTGGAAATAACCCATTTCTCAGTTTTCTCCCTCCCTTACCTTATTCAGACTACTCATTAAGAAGTTTTTATAGGGGCTAGAGAGATGGCTCAGCAGTTAAAGCGCTTGCCTGCAAACCTAATGACTTGAATTCAGTTTCCCAGTACCCATGTAAAGACAGATGCACAAAGTGGCACATGCATCTGGAGTCTATTTGTAATGGCTGGAGGCTGTGGCATGCCCATTCTGTCTGTCTCTCATCTCTCTCTGCTTACAAATAAATAATTAAAAGAAGACATTCTTATAACAGTTTTTATTTCTGGCCATCCCATTCAACAAGTAACTTAAGAGCCTGAATTAAAGATGATAAAGGTTATCTTGGCTTAATTCTTTAGAGCACTGGCATTTCACTTTCAGGGACATATACAGAAAGAAATGGTTCACATTGGGAGATCAGAACAATTCTCCCTTTCTAGTAGATATGTTCCATTGTTTTCTCTAATTTTTTTCTTGCAAGGCTCAAGCACATTAAGTAGCTTATCAAATCAGCCATTTATTTCACCACTACCCCTTTCACATGAAGTTATAGGATGAAACACAAAGTTGAAGCTGTCTGTCCTTATGTTCACAGGTGATTTCCATTGTGAAGCAGTCGATAGTTTCTCTTTGCTGCACCACTTAGCATGTTTTGTAGACTTTTCTTCCAAGCCTCAAATCCAGGCTACATTTATTAAAAGACCAAAGCAAACTTAATGGTATGTGTAGGGTAGACCACTAAAGCCCTGTCATCTTTCCCAGGCACACCATATAGGAGTGCAGTGCTTGTGTGCTGTGAGGGCCCAAGGGTCCTGCTCTCAGAGGACCACAGGGGTAGTTCATCTATCTCTCAGAGGAAGGAAGGCTGCTTGATGATGATAAACACTTTTAGCTTGCGCTGGACTACTGTTCATCACTTTTAAAAATTAAGAAAACACACCAGTAGTAAGAATATTCCTCTTACTTTTAATGTATTATCTTTATACTTGACCAGCAGTATTTTTTTATTTTGATAGTTTTTTATTTTTATTTTTAATTTAATTTTTATTATCCATAATTAGATACACTTAATAAGGGAATAATGTGTTGATGTCTCCAATTGCCCTATTTCCCTGTTCCCTGTCCCCAATCAGTTGGATTTCCTCCTCCGTGGGCAGTCTGGATCAGTCCATGGGGTAGGGGGTTGTGAATAGCCTAGGAGTCAACCTGGTTCCACCCCCCTTTGCATGTTGTTACTGAGGTGGGCAATGTCTCTGGATATTCTCCCCCACCATGTCTCTTACAATCTTTCTGCCCCCTCTTCCGCTCAGTTCCCTGAGTCATGGTGGGTAAGTATTAAGGCCATGGTACTGGCATAAAAACAGACAGACAGATCAGTGGAACAGAATTGAAGACCCAGCTTTAAATGGAAGTAACTTCAGTTATTTGACCAATATTATTTAAATACAAAGCTCTACCTCATAATTTAATTGAAGGTTTTGCATTGCTGGGCTTTCAATAATGAGGAAAAATTCCCGGTTGCTCTCCTGATCAGTTGTTTTACTTTTTAGAAATGTAGGGAGAGGTAAATCACTTCTGTGAGTGGTATTGAACAAATCCAAGAGTGAGTTTTGAAGGATCTGTAACTAACTTTTCCTGACCCTCTTAGCAGAATTCTTGTTTTTAATGTTCCAGAGCTCTGTTACAATGGTTAAACAATGTTTGATTGGTTGCATGTGAAAACTAAATTCACCACCTTTTTGTTTGAATTAAATTCATCAGGTTTTTTTTATCATGGCATTTTTGTTTCATTATTTTTTTTTCCCAGAAGGAACTAGAGAAACAGAAGAGAATTCAAAGAAACCACGAATTGGAAGCAGTAGCCAAAGAACATTATGAAAAGGTTTTGCTAAGAAAAAAAGGTCTGGAGCCGTGGAAGAGATTGATAATGCAAAGCAAGCAAAACATCCAGGTGCATCTTCATAATGCTGTCCCCCAAGTTAGAAAACAGACTTCTTCACAGAGCAGGAACATCCAGTTAGGCTCTGTGGGAGTGAGTTCATTATAAAAAGCCATAAAGATAAATGACTTGAGTGTGTATATTACCATGCTTTGAATAAGAGTTTAGATTACATCTTCTAAAGACTGGTAATTTAACAAGTTTCAAGAATGTAGAAAAACTTATTAAAATTAAAGATCACCAAGATAAGATGAATAGAGGCTTCTGTCAATCTTAGCAGAGTTTTAGACACGGAACAGGTTATAAGGCTTATTAGACATCTGCTATGATAAAGTTGTATACCAACTCATCCCCAAATCTCAGTATTCATTTCTCACTGCAGGCTAGTTGTATATCTGGTTCTAGTCTCTCCCCAATCTTACTCATTCTGGTTCCACAGCTATTCAGGAAGTGCTTCCTACCTGACAACTGTTAGACCAAACTTTTCTGGAGGGCTTATTCTTGTCTAGGTGATTGACAGGCCCATTTGGATTGGAGAAGGCAACCTGTCTTCTTATTCCTAATCAGAAAGCAGCTGGCTTTAAGGTTAGAGAGTTATCAGTTAATAACCTTCTAGGCAGTTAAGACTATCATGTCTCTTCCTATAGCCAGAGATATACCCAGATCCCATTCTTTTGACCAGTGGTCAGAGCCCTGTAGTTCTAGTCCTTGGTTTACAAACTTCTGACTTGGAGAGAGGTTGGACCCATACCTAGTGTTCTCCATGCCTCCTGATATCTTAACTAGCTACCTAACACTGTCCACGAATGTTTCATTGGACAAATAAAGTGAGATGAAGTTCAAGGTCATGGCAGGGAGGCTTTGCTGGGAAGTGCTGTGAAATCACATTGCAAGGGTTATAGGTGGATAATATTATCCACTCTGTCATGCAGACATGAAACCAAACACCAATGAAACTTCTAAAATTTCCCTAGCAAGTGTATCCAGCACATAGAATAGGCAGTCAAGCAAATGACCAAGAAATTCAAAGCAGATGAACGGCTATCTTGCCTTTGGATTTCAGGCTGGATATGCCACAAAGTGCCCTGTAATTATCATTCTGGTCAATAACTATGACTGCCAGGATATTTGTTTGGATAAATCGGGTTCAAGTGCTAGATGGGTAGATTATGCTTAGAAAAATGCATTGCCGTGAAAGGGTAGAAAAGAGGAGGATTTGCTTCTCTTATCTCTTAAAATAATGTTACTTTTTCAAATGTGTTGCCCTCTATAAACTGAGTTATGCTTATTTTGATGGAATGATATTCTGAGCCACTTAAGTCAGTAAGACTTGAAGAAGCTCAAGATGTTATTTTTGTATCAGTGGTTTTGTGGTTTATTGATAATGTCTAAATTTCAATCCTGGTGACAGTTCATTCTACAAAACTAATTGAAAGTATTGGCATTTCTTCAATTAGACAGTGGTTAAGTACATGATAAAGAGAGGTCTGTTATGGAGTTGCTGTCCAAGTTCCAGGAGAGCAAATAGAATGCTACCAGCCACCGACTCCAAGACTCAGTAGAAATGGAATGATAGCTTTAAAGCTTGTTTATTCCATTTCCATATCCAGGGAGGGAGTCAACATTGAAAGCCTATGCGTGATGTGATTCTGTAACCTCCATAGAATAGGGCAGCTTTTAGGACAGACAGAAGGTTATTCTTATATAACTGCAAAAGCATAATATCTAGTATCATTTGCCAAGCTGGTGTATGTTTTCTTAAATGATTTAAAATTTAAGGAGTAAGTTTCCTTCTCATTTAAAAATTGTCCAGGTGGCAGACAAGCATCAGTCTCTGGCCTTACAGAAGAAATGCCTGCTGAGCTGGTTACGCTATAGTCAGGAAAGTCTGGCTACAAAGACAGCCCAGGCCCATCAATTCTATTCCCAACTCTTGCTTAGAAAAGTCACACAGAGCTGGCTACAGGTAAGACCATGGGGAAGGACACTTATATCGTTGCTGCACAGAAAGAACCCAACCAAAAGCAGCTTGTGGAGGAATGGGTTTATTTTGGCTTACGGACTTCCAGGGGCAGTTCCATGATGGCAGGGGAAACAGTGGCATGAGCAGAGTGGTAGACATCACCTCCTGGCCAACATCAGGTAGAAAACAGTAGCAGGAGAGTGTACCAAACACTGGCAAGGGGAAGTTGGCTAAAATACCCATAATCCCACCCCAACAATACATGTCCAACAAGGTTGTAATACCCAAACTTCTAGCAACTGGGGATCGAGCATTCAAAAAACATTTGTTTGTGGGTGATACCTGGATCAAACATCACAATCTGCCCCTGGCCTCCAAAAACTAATAATCATACATGATATAAAATGCAATATATTTAGCTCAACTTCAAAAGTTCCCACAATTTTTTTCTCTGTCTCAATGATACTCAAACATCCCCATAATCCAAGGTCTTCCAACTGAGCCGTAATACCAAAAAACAACAAATCCATAATGGTACAGAACATTCATACTGCAAAGACAGCATTGGGCATAACAAAGACATATTGAACCAATACAAGATTTAAAACAAATAGGGCAATATCAAACTCTATCTCCAAGTCCTGTAATTCTAACCAGCAACAAGTTCCAATCCTGCCCCTCTAGCTCAGCTACTCAGAGTCTGGTAAAACTTCATCCGGTGCTGGTAGCTCTCCTTGGCAACCATCCCATAGTCCTGGCATTCACTGGGTCTCCATTGCAACCCATGGTTCATCCTCATGGCTCCATTGGCCTCCATGCAATCCAACATACCTGCTTCACACTGCCCATGGCCAAAGCCCATGTTGCAAATCCAATGACCCTCTCTCTCTTCCTGCATTTATCCTCCATAATACCAGGTTGGCCACCAACTTGTTAATCCAGGGGGAATAAAGCCAACTTTGAAGAGCAGGACATTCCTTCAGCACTCAGGGCCCCTACTTCAAAAGAGTTTTCATTCTTCCTGTTATCCCAATGCAGATCACCTGGCCCAATCTCAATGGCTGTCATCTCTCAAGCAATTGCAGCTGAACGGGCAGCAGTTTCAGCCCAGAGATTTCATTTCTTCCTGTGCCATCTCCATCTGCTCATACCAGTCCATTTCTACACAAAGCCAAAAGCAACCCTGCACAAGTTCTTAGGACACAGGCAAGCAGAACGCAGCAAGCCTCTCATGCAAACTGCTTCTGGCACAGTCCTGACAAAGTTCTTTCTCACCCTCGTAAAACAAACTTCACAGTCCATTCAGGTCTTTCAACTCTGACCAGAATGGTCCATCAAGCTGTACTCACAGCACTAGAAAGCATCTCTTAGGCTGAGATTTCAGATCCTTCCACATTCCTCCTGCAGATCAGTTCCAAAAGCCCAAAAGCCACAGAATCAGGTTTCTATGACAGACCCACTCTCTGGTATCAAAACTTGCAGTATGCTTTCTCATCGCTGCACAGAAAGAACCTGACCAAAAGCATCTTGTGGAGAAGTGGATTTATTTTGACTTACAGACTTCCAGGGGCAGTTCCATGATGGCAGGGGAAATGATGACATGAACAGAGGGGTGGACATCACTTCCTGGCCAACATCAGGTGGACAACAACAGCAGGAGAGTGTGCCAAACACTGGCAAGGGGAAGCTGGCTATGACATTCATAAGCCAGCCCCCAACAGCACAGCTCCAACAAGGTTCTAATTCCCAAACTGCCATCAGCTGGGGATGGAGCATTCGGAACACATAGTTTGTGGGGAACACCTGGAATGTCTCAAACGTCCTGAGCTGCTGCTGGTGTTGCCTGCCTCTAACCCCAGCATTTGAGAGACTGAGGCAGGACTATTGCCGTGGGTCCAAACCAGCCTCGAGAACATAGTGAGACCCTGCCTCAGAAAACTCCAAAAAATAAACATCTATCTATCTCCATGTTCAGTTCTCTGTAAGAAAACAAACAGAGCTCCAGGGTGCCATGTTTACTATGTTGTTGTTTTCAAGAACACTATAAAGCAGTGAACCCAGTTTCTTGTTTTAAAATTAATTTGAAATGTTAATTCAGTTGACATTTGTTAGTATAAAATCTTAAACATCACACTAGCAAAACATTGTTAGTGTAAAATCTTAAGCACATCTCTTCCGTGCATCCTTAAATCAGCTTTTTTATACTGACTTCTTTTTTGTTTTCATTAGAAATCTTCCCTCGATGTCTTATCTGCGTGTACTCCTATTTTTAAAATATATTATAGATGATGTTTTCTTGGCTTCCATGTTACCCTTTTCTCTCTATGCCTCTAGTGCCCTTTGTTCTGTAAGTTTCTATTTCGGCTCTCTTGCTTGTACTGTTTACTTTCCCTAACTCCTTGGCTACTGGTATTTGTCTCATTGCTATTCCTGTCCTCATCCCCAGTATGTGACTGATCTGGAAGAAAACGGAAGAAGACTCTGTGTACATTTCCTGCAGAAGAAAGTTTTCTGGGCCTGGCTTGCCCTGGTCAGAAAGGTCAAGGTCGATTCTCAAACCAAGCTCAAGATTGCAGCAGAGCATTGTGACAGGTGAGGTCTGGATCTCTAAGGAACTCACTGACTTCCCCAATCCTTTGCAGTATATTCTACTCCCGTGCTGTGAAAGTTGAGGTAGAGGCTGAGTCTGGATACATTACATTACATGGATGAGGGCAACACAGTAAACACTGTGGGATTCCAGGGTCCCTGTTGTTTTGTTGTTGTTTTAGAATATTGTGTGTACTTACTATATGTGGGGGAGGGGGAGAAAGGGACGAGTGTGGAGGTCAGAGGACAACCTTGGATGTCGGTCCTAATCTTCCACCGTGTTTGAGGCAGGCCTCTTGTTCTCTGCTGTGTATACACAGGCTGGCCCACGGGCTTCCCAGGATTCTCCTGTCTTTTCTTCCCGTGTCAGTATAGATGTGCTGGGATTAGACACGTTTGGCTTTACATGGATTCTGGGGATTCCTAACTCAGGCCATCATGTGTGCACAGCAAGCACTTTACCTACAGAGCCACCTCCCAGGCCCATGGTCCCTGGTTAAGAGTGAGGATGAGGAAACAGCCATAAAGACTTGCAAGAGGACAAAGTGTGAAATACGTGAAACACCTAAAGCAAACAAACTCTAGTCTTTATGAGTCATACAGTTATTTTGGGGGGGAGGAGAGGGGTTTGGGGTAGGGTCTCTCGTTCTAGCCCAGGCTGACCTGGAATTCACTATGTAGTCTCAGGCTGGCCCCAAACTCATAGCAATCGATTCCTACATCTGCCTCCCAAGTGCTGGGATTAAAGGTGTGTACTACCACGCCCAGTCATATAGTTTTATTGTTTTCTTTCTAACATTTTGTATTGTGAAATAGAAACACAAACATGAAAACATGCTTAAATTATAAAAACAGTTTAATAACTACTATAAAGTACACACCCATGTCACCACAGCTGAGGTCATAAAGCTGAATATCACTTTCCAACAGACTCAGTCCTTCTTCCAGGTAACCGTCTTCCTGTTGATCCAGTGACCCTTGTTTCCTGTTCCTCTTCCACTGGCCCCTCTTGCATGTGCAGCCTCCATGCTGGAGTGTAGTTTTTCCTAGTTTAGAATTTCATATAAGTAGGCTTATGCTATTATATTATTGCATATTAGCATTTTAAATGCAGTCACGTCGTACTTAATCCAGTGTCTTTGGGAAATAAGGCAGTCCATATAAATGTAAACAAGGTTTATTTTCTTACTTTCTGATCTTCCTAAGCATTTTGGACAGAAGTGTTCCCAGTGTGGTTTTGCACTTCCAGTAGATCCATAACCTTCCCTTTCCTGGAGATTGGGACTCATTCCTTTTGAGCCACAGTGAATATGGTGGGTATTTGCAGGGATGCCCAAAGGTGTGAAGACTGTCATGACGTGTAGGGCTGTGCTTGGATTGATTCAAATGCTGTTTTCATGAGTGGATATGCGCTCTTCTAAACTTTTCTTATCTGGTTGGTCCGGGCTAGAGCGATGGCTCAGCGGTTAAGGCACTTGCTTCTGGGGCCTTCTTGAAAATGAATAAATAAAATATTTAAAAAGAAACTGTTGGTCCATGGTTAAGGCTGATAATAGAACCTTCCTTCTGGGGTTGCTGTGAAGACTCAACAAGGAAATGCATTCCTTTTGTATTTGGCCCAGAACAGCTGGTATGGTTTAGTGTTGTTGTGAACACACATTCGTGAGCATTCCTTTCGCCTGCCTCTGCTGTCTGATTCCTGCTCACTGCACACAGGCTGGGGCTCACGAGGGCTTTCACACGCGCCATCCCATCTGATGACAGTGTAACTTTGGGTAGGGGTGGCCATGATTTCCGTTCTCAGGCCAGGGAACAAGCCACACCCAGCAGGCACAAATAACACACATGGCTTTCTTGACTCCGTGGGGGTTGTCTCACCCCAGAACAGTCTTTCCTTAAAACATCAGTCTCCTTCCCATCTTCCTAGTTTACTGTCATTTTTCAACCATGTAAGAGTAAGTTCCTGTTCCTGTTCAGGGTTTGAAGTTAGGCAGTCAGCACAGGAGGCTCTGCCATGAACAGGGAATGGATGGTGGCTGCCTGATGCCAGGCAGTGCTGTGACTTTTCCCACTTTGCTCCTTTGTCCCCATGTAACTGCTCCTCTGGCCTCCTGTTGTTGTCAGACACACAAGCTCACATCAGCTTCAGGTGTTCACATGCTCTCAGCTTTCCCACCTGCCTGCCTGGCCTGCCTCTGTTGCTGTCTAGCCTTTATCTGCTCTATTCACCTACTCAGAGGGGGCAGAATAGCCAGAGCTGAAACATCAGTCAGGACAGCAGAGTGTAGTGTGCTGTGGGGAGGGCCTGTGAGCAGCAGGGAAGAGAAGGCCTTGGTGGTGGCTTCAGGCTCTCAAGCCTTTATGCTTATATAGGAAGTGCTCTTAACCATGGCACCATCTCTCCAGTCTTGAGAGCCTTATATATATATATATATATATATATATATATATATTGTCCATAATGAGTTACATTATTTAGTGGGCAAACCATGCGTTGTTATCCCGAATTCCCCAATTCCCCCCCTCCCCATCCCTGATCAGTTGTATATCCTCCTCCGTGGGCTGTCTGTATTAGTCCTTGTGGCAATGGATCCTGTATATCTTAGTACTCATCCCGGTCTTCCTGGCCCAAGTGTGTTGTTACTGATGGGTGCCATGCCTCCGGACAGTCTCCCCCACCACGGCTCTCACAATCTTTCCGCCCCCTCTTCCGCTCAGTTCCCTGAGTCATGGTGGGTGAGTAATAAGGCTGTTTTAATGTTGCGAGCTTAGGGGTCCTTGTGTCGAAAATCCTTGGTTTCTGTCTCAATGGCCTATCCTGTGTTGATTGAATGACTGTGGTTATAGGTCCCTTGTTCATCTGTCATTGTCTGCTGGGTTCCCTATGGATCCTCCCTGATATGACTGTGGTGGCTCCTCTCTTGTCAGGATCTCATCCATCGGCCTA
>PVHP010044187.1:0-14200 GCA_004024765.1 Zapus hudsonius
TAGCTGCAGGATTACTGTGTTAGTCAGTGGAGAAAGGAGATGTTTTTTATTCTAGCAGTGATTATATCAGGGCCTTCATTCCCAAATTAGAAATACATGTTGGAGTCAATGGTAGCCTTGGCTTTCAATATGGGCCTCATATGCAATTATGGACAAATTTCTTAACCTTTCTGAGGTTTAATTTCCTAATATGGTAAAAAGAAAAATAAGACTGATTTTATATCCTTCCTGTGTGAATTAAATAAGATTATATTTGGTTCTCATGCATAATTTGACAATTAATAAACATAAATTCATCATTTCTTTGGGTTTTCCATAAGGGCCTTGGAACTATTATTGGCTGAAGGAAAAAGTTACAGACATGATTTGAGAAGTTTAGAACCATATTGTGGGTTTGTCGTCATCAACATAAGATGATGTGCAAAGAACTACTCTAGCTAAGTCTATACTTGGTAACTAAGTACAAGACAGAATGATGATTAAACATGCAACAGAAAGTCAGTAAAACATATGCACAGTTATACCTATGAGCTTGTTATTAAGTCTTGATGTCTTACATGTCCATTTTTCAATAGTGTTACATTCAAATCTGCAAATGAAGAGAGTCATTTTGTTACCTAAGATGTGGACTAGGGAGGCTTGGGGCACAACTTAATCATTATAGATAGTTCTTACAATGCCTGTCAACCTTGGGTTCAGTTCTCCAGCCACCCACATAAAGCCAAACACATAATTTTTAAATAAAAGATCTGAAATAGAAAATTCATGGAATTTATTTGATACCACGTTAGAGAATGACTGCCTGGTTTAGGGACAGCATAGTGGTAACATTGACTTAATGACACTTAAGGAGAGTCCCTCCCTGTAGTACACGGAGCTCATTCCTGGTTCCACACTGGGGGCACTTGTGTAATATCTTCTTTCATTCTTCCAGGATCATAAGCTGTAGTGGAGGGAAACATGCATCTATCTCACCACTGGTTTTCTAGAATCCAGTGCAATACCTCACATCTCATAGACACAAGAAATGTTTCAGAAGAGAAGGGAAGCAGGAGGGAAGGACCTAATGCCGTACTTGGCTATACAGTCAGAACTTCAAAAAAAGGATTGTTTAATGGATGAACTAAGTCACATCTCCTGTTTCCACTTAGTCATATGCTTTGTAGGACAGAATGAATATACCTTAGGCAACTAAAAAATATCCCATGGCAAATGCAAGAATCCTAGTAAAAAACTATATTAATATCATGAGTTAAAGTTTTATTGAGTGATTTCTAAATGTCAAGTACGGTGTTCCTTACTTTATATGCATTAATTCATTTAACTCTTATAATAATACTGTGAGAGAATTTCTATCCAACAGATGAAGAAAATATGTCTCAATGTAATATTCGAAAGTCTCATACGATAGAGGGGAGTGGAAGTAGAATTCAAATCAATGCCTGTATGAAGCCACTACTCTGAGGATAGCTCTGTGAGACTTGAGCTTGCCTTTGGTGGCTATCCCATCAGTTCAGCATGAAGGCGGGGTGGTCAGAATCCCTGTGGGCCAGCTAAGAGAGGCCATGTCTGCTTGAGTTACAGACAGCTCTCAGGGACAACTCCTTGGGGACCATACATGACAGGTGTCTTCCACCTAGTTCAGGAGGGCTGTGGTAAAATGAATGACAGTGAACAGTGACTGTAAGATTATTCTTACCCCAAACCAAAACAAACATAAATTTTAAGGACAAAGAAGTCTGGGTTTAGAAAGAAGAGGTTAAAGGTACTGATGTATTCTGAAAAGTGATGGCTCAGATTCTGTCAAGAGGTCATGAGCGTGTGCTGGTGGAAGCTCAGAAATCCAAGTAAAGGCCTTTGGTTAGAATATGACTGAAAACACATCAAAGATCTTCCAGACAAGTCATAACTTGTTTGTTATCCCTATAAACACAAATTCCACTTGCCACACTGTCTGTCCCCCAGAGTCACATATACATAAAGGCACAGATACGCACACATGCACACACACACTCACACATCACTGCTGCTAACAATGTGTTCTTATGTGTCCCGTGCTGCTGACTCCTGCTCTGCATACAAACATCTTTGGTAAAACAAGATGGAATGTCTGGACCTCGCACTGAGCGGACAGTGCTTGTGTTTTTGTCCCCTTCATCTTGGGAGTAAGAACATGTATCGCATTTCTTCTTGATCCCCTCACAGCACCTATTACTCGATACCATCTGCTCTGCACGGACTTGGCACTCAATAAATGCTTGCTCAAGGCGGACTTTCCCCATCTCCCCCACACTTTCCTTCCCACCCTGACAGCATTACTTTTAAGATCTGCGGCAGAACTGTGGGGTGAGGTTTAAGATCCATTTTGACAAATAACCTTTATGGGTGTTTAAAGCCAAAAGATCGAATATTTAAAGCAGAAATATGAGCTGTGACTTCATGGGTGTTCGGTGAAGAGATGCATGAAACTCTACAAATAGATAGCCTTTCAGACAGCACATAACAGACCCAGCTTTGTGCATTTGCAAATATACAGAGAAGAGCCCGCACACACTTCACTTTGAACCCTAGATTTTCTTCTGAAATCAGTTTAAAAGAAAGAGTGGAAGTTCAATGTGCTATAGATTTAAAGGGAGATCTTACAGCCACATTTGGCTTAAAAAAAGCTTATGTCACTGATTCATAATATAAGAGGTGACATTAAACATATTCCCCACCCCTTGATGACCACCACCCCCAGACAGGCAAATACAGGCAAAATCAACACTGGATTCCATGGGGAGTGGTGGGAGCAAACCGATGGCTGTAAATGGTCAAGACATAAGTGCTGGGGAGTCTAACAGGACAAACCAAACATCCAGAGCCAGCAGACAGATGGAGGAACCCACCAGGAAAGGAATCACACGATAGCTTTGAGTGGTGACTTCATGATGACAGGAACTAGATAGTGCCAATAGAATTTGTGTCCCCAGAAAAACCCAAAGGGAAGGATTCCAAGAGATGCCAGTGTGCTCCGAGCAGGGCTGTCATCCACAGGCTCTATTTTCTCCACAAGCTGTTCCAAGTTTCCCACTTGCTTGGGGTAATTCAGAAACAGAAAGACATTACGCCTCTACCTGGTCTCTAGCTGACCATCCCCTGTTCTCTTAAAGTGGCCAACAAAGAGTTCTCCAGGGTGTGCCCTGTGCCCAAGGATCTCACTGGTGACTTCTGTGAAGGAATTTGGCTTGACATATATTGTTTTTGTTTTAAATGGAGTTTACCCAGTGGCTGAAGAAATCATGTGGAGTGAAGAATTTACAGAATAATTGGACTCAAATATATTTAACCAGCAATAGAAATCAAATTGACTTCAAGAACTCCCAGTTACATTTTTAAGATTTAAATGGGTAAGATCAGAAATGTCTTCTTTTCAATTTCTTCTTTATTTCTATTTTCTCTAGAAACAGAATATATCAGTACCTTTAGTTTTTATAGAATTTATCTTGTGTAAGATAATTGACAATGAGGTTCAGATAAACCCACAATATTTTGCTTTCTTTGCTAATGTGTTGAATTTGAAAAAGACCTTCTCATTGTCATCCCATGTGGTTCTTGAGAATATCTATGGGGTGGGATTACTGTTCTTGCCATAAACCCACAGCATCTGGTTTGATTGCTTTGTGCGATAGCTGTTCTTTGGGACCCAATTATTTACAGAAAAGAAAACATAGTCATGATCTGTAGGACAAACTCATAAAGCTTTGGGCATGTCATGAGAACTCTACTGGGCAGAGATACAATGATGGTAAAAGAAAAGCATAACCAAGTTTGCCTTGACCATAAATGGTCTTCTCAAAGAAGAGATGCTACAAGAGAATTCTAAATAAGAAAGCATAGCAAAGCAGTAGGTAAGCTATGGGTCTGTGTAACTGTGGCCAATTCAAAGGATGACAAGCTAGTAACAGAAATCAAATGGACTTCAAGAACTCCCAGTTATATTATTAAGACTTACATGCTGAACTCAGCATGGATGGCAACTGGAGAAGGAAGGACAGAGAGATTAGATAGTCTTCTTTAGTAAGACATTCATTGCTGATGAATGAGGCTGTGAGGGACTAAAATAAAGTCGTATGAGCTCAGTCATTCATTCTTCTCTCATCACACGTGGCTTCCACTGCATGGTGGAACCTGGCTGCTCTACTTCCAGTCACATCTACATTCTGAGCAGCAGAAGAGGGGAAAAGAAAAGAAACAAAGAAATAACCCAGCTACCTCTGGGGGAGGGGTGGAAGATTATAGAAGCTTTCGTAAGATGCTTCTGCTTACAGCTCATTGACCAGACATAACACACGGGCATCCTTGCAGCTGAGAACTTAGGACAGATTCTGCTGTAGTGACCAGCGTGCTCACTGAAAACTCTGTAGTGATATCCATGTTGAAAGCTGAGAGGATGAAACTTGGAAGAGAAGTGGGAGTACCTGCCATTGATTGGCCCTCCGAAGTCAAACAGAAAGTCATTAACTTAAACTTCAAAACGTGTGCAAATGGGGAGTCATGGAAGGGTTTTGATCAAGGACCTCAAACAACCCTATTTATATAGATGATTAATGTCGATAATACATCGGGGGAAGTAAGATCAGAGACAGACAAGCCAGGCATCGTGGCTCATGCCTGTAATCTTTCAACACTGAAACTGTGGCAGGAGGACCACTGTGTGTTCAAGGCCAGCCTGGGATACAGAGTGAGGTTCCTTAGAAAGGAACCTTCAAATTGCTCTCCCTAATGGCAGTCCTAATTTACCTTCCCACTCACAATATGCCACAGTTCCCTTCGCATTACTGTCACACCATCATTTTCTCTTTTGTCTGTTATTTTTAAGAAAAAAACTCAGGTTGTCAGTGATGAAATTCATCTTTGTTAACTAAGCTGGATTTCAAACTCCCACAAGCCCCTCATATTTCTACCATGTGATGGAAATCACACATGATGGTCTAGATCAGAACTGAAGAGTCCTGAAGCAAGAAAACTTTTTTGGCAAGGTAATAGTTTGAGGTGTTTGCCATTTTCTCTTCGTGCATTCATGCAGAAAGAAGACCATGGGCCTCCTGGCCTTATGGGAGGTCTGGGACAGAGCTTCTGGGGTTTATTGATAAAAGGCTAGGCTCATAAAAAAGGAAAATGTTTGAAGAAAGATTTAAACCAGACTAGGAAGACATTTTTGACACAGGGGAGGAGGAATGAGCTTTGGCTCTCTCTTGGCACCATCAGAGGACATGTTGGGAGAAGAGGTTCAGTGGCTGTGAGGTGCCCAGGCTTACTGAGTCCAAAACCCAGTTCTCACAAAGCCTGTACTGTTTTCAGGATGACCCAGGAAGACTGAGCTGCCACTACCAAGTGAAGTGAGTGACAGCTGCAGCACTATGTGAGCCAGAACACAGGCCCCATCAGCCAGGAAATTTCCTTCCAGGCAAGGAGGTAGCAGTTGCAAAACTTCACACACTTAAATTAAAAAGTGTACTTCGATGCTGAAAACAACATTCAAAATATAGGACAAATATTGAAACATTTCATATCTGCAACTCAGCCTTACAGTGGAACTTTGTCTGACAATAATGTTTTCAAAAGCCTTGAGGATACAGAAAAAAAAGCAAAAACCCAGAAGATATTTTAGTGACTATCTGTCCCTTTCACTTATGATTCTCTATGTTCTACAGAAACAAAGTCAGACTGTGTGACAATTTCAGACAGAAAATACATCTATATTGATTATTCACTCAGGAATGTCCAAAATAATTCAAGTGCACCCCCAAAGGATACTCAGTATCACTGAGCCAGAAGGGTCAAGACAAATACATGTTGTGTATCCAGATAACAATACAGTTTTCCCCTTCACTCATTGAAATGCTCAAATCATGATCTCAACATGTAATATTCACCCAAGCATCCTTATGTCTGTCAATTTCCTGGGACGTTGACATGGTATAGAAATTGTAGAATAGAAATTGTAGAATTTGTAAAACCAGTACTATTCTTCTACTTAAAGTAATATCCCCTGGGTGATATCTGAGCTCTTACATTTATATTTTCTTCTTAGAGATAATATGTCAAATCTTAAATATGGCTATAAATCAGATGGCTGAAAAAAATCAGCTCTGCAAAGAAGGTTATATTCAATAGGGCTGGGAATCAATGACGATATTTTAGAAATTTGGGGAAAAATCTTTGTTCTTGTTCTCATCTATTTTGCCTACTGCAAGCTGCTCTTACCTTGTTTGTATTCTGTTTAATTTTCTCATTGCCTGAAAGTAGCTTTATTGTATCTTTAATTTTTTAAATAAAAAAGTGGCAAGGGGAATGAAACTAAAAATAATAATCAAAGCCATTCTCAGTTCATGTACCCAGACGAGTCTGTATTTATGGAACAGGTTTTTTTTTTCCCTAGGAGTGCGATGTGTAAATTAAGTTGCACCAAAGCAAGTCAAATTATTCCCTGGCCATTTGTAGTATGTAATGTTTTATGTGACTTTTTACCCTCTTATTCAATCAAACAATACGTACTTGTATAGCAGCCAGACGGAGTGGTGATTCACACACATGCAAACATGCCAAGTACTGTTCCTGCTGCAGGAAACACACTCACCATGTGTAATGAGAACCCCATGGATTTCCTGCAGTGACTCAACATCAAACTGAGTGGAGTGTTGGCCTGAATATTCATAGAAGTCAGTGATCACAAGACCGGATATACTAGAGTACCCTTCTTCACCTCTCTGGAATCCCCACTCACTGTAAGCTGAGAGAAACATCCTTGTGTGGTTGAAATGGGATATTGTCACTCAAGGATATAAAGAATTTGGCCTGTCTCTTATGAATATAAAACCATCAAGCATTTTGGAAGTGGCCAACTCTGGTTTAAGATGGAGACCTCCTATTGATCCCTTCTCTTAAATTATGCAGTATTGTTTTGGATATAAAATGTCCTCTGTAGGCTCATGTGTTTGAACACTTGGCACTCAGTTGGTGATAACTGTTCTGGTGGGTATGGAACCTTTAGGACTGTGGTCTGGCTAACAGAAGTAGGTTACTGGTGGCAAGATTTGCCTTCTGTCACTGTGGGTGTAGCTTCCCTGGTCACCAAGCCTTCCCTGCCATCATGGACTATACTCTCTGAGCCATAAACCAAAACAAACTTTTCTTCCTTTAAATTGTTTCTGTCAAGTATTTAGTCCCAGCAATGAGAAGAGTAATGAATGCATGCAGCATTCTTTGTTGGTTCATTTTGCAGGGCTGCAGATTAATCCAAGGCTCTGTGAGCTACATTACCAACAAATTATGCCATTTTAATGAAAGAATACTAAACCAGGTGGATCACAAAAGATTTTGCAGATGTAGGTCCTAGCCTCTGTAAGGAAACAAGTTTATAAAAATCTGTAGTTTGCTGACCATGATGGGACATACCTGTAATCCCAGCATTTAGGAGGCAGAGCCTGGAGGATTGCCCAATTTAAGACATATCTGGGTTACACAGTGAGACGTTATCTCGGAAAAAATATCTATAGTATGCTAATGTGCTAGTGTGTCAGATTGCCAAAAATCAACGCTTTTCAACTCAGTTATAGAAACATAGAATTGATACAATTGCCACTGGTAGCTGATGAGTGAAAGTAAGGATTTGATTGGAAGTTCAAGTCTACTCCTAAACAGTATGAATACTACTACATAGAGGACTATAGCTACTTCATCCTTTGAAAACAGTAATCAAAACCACAGATTCTTATGTGGGGGTAAGGGAGAGAGAAGTAGCTGCCAGAGTTGTGGTAGTTATGGCCACTGGCAGCAAAGAGGCTTTATGTATAGCCTAAACCAAGACCATCAAAAAATAACATCTGAACATACATAAGAGATAAATGATCACCAGAAAACTTGAATTCATTATCCACAGCATGTAGGCTTTTTACCAACATAGTCTTTGGAAGTTTGGGATTTTAACTTAACTATACAAATATCACAGCAAGGATCCACCTCAACTAAAGTTGGGGGATTGATTAAATTCCCAAGAAGGAAGGCTGAGATGTGTCTCCTGATGATCCAACCTTCTAGGAGAATGCAGTGTTAGACAGTGTCAGGCTACTTGTGAAGAACTGGCCATTAATCTGTCCCGGGAAAGTCATCTTTCCACCCACAGGTGACATGTGCTGAGGGGCTGGGCTGGAGATGAAGAGAGCGTTCTTTGCTGAAGATTTTATGTGGACTTCCTTTGCTATTAGAAACTTGGCTGGCAGATCCTTGGGTCCCACCTCATAACCTCTGAATCAGCATCTTCATTTAATAAGACCCCTCATGCACATGGAAGGATTTGCAGACATGTGCTTTGGTAAGCTCAGATGGAAACCTCTTTCAAAACTCCAATCCCAACATAATGCATCCTGTGCTCTTTGCTGCTTAAAATAAATAATAAATGAGTATTCTTTCTTTGTAACAAGGAATAAAATGCCTTGTATTTATGGTTTCTCTTCAGAAATAATTTTGATGATGCACTTGTAAGAACTCCCATAAATGCTTCAGTGTGGAGATTCTCCAAAAGTGTTCCAGTCTTGCAGCAAAGCCCCAGAATCTAGTCTTAAACTCTAGCCCAAACTTCCTGCACCAGAAACCCTGGGGGAATGGAGGCAGACTGTTTAACAAGCTCTCCCAATGAGCCTCATGGAGCTAAAGTTGGAGAGCTTTGCTTAGGGGTCTGCATTTGAGAATCACTGGGGTCGTCAGTTGTGATGCAAGCTCTGAGGCTTAGAACAAAAAAACTCTCAAAAAATTACTAGGATAACTTTCAAAATTATCAAAAAGAAGTGTCAAAGCTTACCTTTTCAGTACCTTCTAATGGATTGACTTACATTGTTCGCCTTGAAGAAGATAAATTGGTATTTTTAACTCCTGCCTGGTACCACTTCAAAATAAGTGATAGACTGTTTAATTATGAATGACTATCTTCCCTGTAAATGTCCATGGAATAACCTTTCCCTTAATAAGTTGTGGCCATGGGAATGATATAGTTTGGCCTTTTTGAAAAGGTAACCACTCTTTCTAGGAGAGCAGATGGAATTGCATACCTCCTTTCTATCATATCTATTAGAAAAGATAGAATTCTTTAAAATTTGTTGGGCAAACAATATATAGCTTCTATATGGAAGATGATTCCTCCCAAGCATTGCAGAGAATTGAGACCAAGGTTGACCATCTTTGCCATTATGTGGAGATAGCTTTACTGAGAGTGAGGATAAGGAGGGATGGAGGGAGGAAGGGAGGGAGGGAGGGAGAGAGAGAGAGAGAGAGAGAGAGAGAGAGAGAGAGAGAGAGAGAGAGAGAGAGAGAGTTAAAGGATTGTTTGAATTCACACTACCAGCTCGGTGTGACGCCAAATTAATCCCAGGACTTTCTAGTTACTTAATCCAATAAATGCTCCTTTGGCTTGAGTTAGTTTGAGTTGGGTTTCTGTCTTGTAAGACCAAAGGACCTTGACTAATACAATCTCTAAATAATTTACACCTTTGTGTGAATCCCAGATGTTCTAATAAACACCTTCCTCCCAGAGAGGCATAAAAAGACTGTGATGGACCGGTAGTCAAGAAAGAAAAAATGAGTTGGGCACTATCTGTTTAACAAACTTTAGGCCAATTGTTAAATCTCCTGAGTTTTCTCTAATTTACATTGTCATAGAAGAGTCTGGCTGAGACCTACTTTAAAAAGCAAATATTTTAAACACTGGTAGGAGTCTCAGAGATGAGTCCCAAGGAATATTTAGATTATCTTTATGTTTGCATCTATTAGGATGGTTTCATTTACAAGTAACTCAAATGTTTTTCAAATAAAGAAATATATTGGTAGTATATCAGGAAATCCAGACATAAACCTGATTCCACTGTTGGTGGGTCCACAGATCAACCATCTGTTAAAAACCCAGGTTTGTCAGGGCATTATTGCTCACACAATACTCCTAACACTCTCCTGAGACTGAGGTATGAGGATTGACTCTTAGTTTGAGGCCAGCCTGGGCTACAGAGTAAGGCTCTGTCTCAATAAAAGAAAAGGAGAGAAAAAAAGGAAGGAAGAAAAGGAGAGAGGAAAAAATAGGTTTGTTCCAGCTTCCATTGTTCCTCTCCACTGGTGTCTGCATGTCGTTGTCATATGAACTCTGGAACCCAGGAATATTGTCTTAGAGTCGCTAGATCATAAGAGAAACCCACAAGAGTCCAAAAGCCAGAACTGGAAGACAAAACAAAGCAAAACACCTCTTTCCTGAAAAAATATACATACTAAAGTATACTAGGTAGGGTCTTGGTGGAGGGGGGAAGGACATTGAGGATAACCCAATGGATGCGATGTAATAAAGAATGGACTTCAATAATAGCACATATATTTTTGATTACTTGAGATAAGTTTGGGGTTGTGGCACGAAGGCTTGAGCTGTGGAATAGTAGGGTCCAAGAGTCTAGAGACCAGTATCTCCAGGTGGGACAAATCTTGCCTAGAGAGACCTGCATGCCAGCATCCTAAGAGCCCTCTCTAATGCCAGGCTTCTGTCCCTGTCTCTCAATGTCCCTCAGTCTCGTTCTGTCTCTGCACTTGTCTGCCAGAATCTTGGGAACCAGGAACATCAGTGATAGTTGGTTCCTTCTCAGCCCAGCCTGGAGGGCAGGTGCATCCTGGAGTCTTCTTTTTCTTGCTGCCAGCATAGTGGATCCTGGGACCAATGGAGCTCTGGACAGAGCACTGGCACACTCAGCACTGTGGACCCTCCATGTCCTGCCCAGCATGTGACCTTGCACACATTAATTTCTAGGGTCAATGTGGGAGTTCTACATCAACTTCTTGGTTCCCTGTCTTACCTGCTCCCTGATGTACTCATTAAATCTTTGAAACAATCAAGGATATTGGGCGATTAAATCTTTGAAACAATCAAGGATATTGGGCTGGTTTCACTGGGCTATCTTCCACTGTATTCTGCAATAGTGTATAAGGTATGCCTACTAGTGCTCTACGTGGTATTTGCATGCTGGTCCTTCCCAAATCAATGCACTCAGATGTGAACACTATGGATATTCTTGTTGTTGCCCTACAGAACCTTGAATATAAAATATGAATTGTGGGAAGGTAAGATTCAGTCTGAGGCAGTCAGAATGTAAAAAGAATCACTATTTAGAAGCATCTCTCCTATCTCACCAACATACCATCCGTGTGTGTGCATGTGTGCCTGTGTGTGCATGTGTGTGCGTGTGTGTGTGTGTGTGTGTGTGTGTGTGTGTGTGTGTTCAATACCAGTATAACTTTGTGGGAACTCTTAAGTCAGCATGCCCAGGACTATGATCAGTGAGAATCCTGCACCTCCCCATCAGTAAAAAGGAACACATAACACTAAAATTCTGGTGTCAGTTCAGACTGGACTATAATGCAAGATACCTGTCTAAAATCGCAGAGTTTAAATTTCTAATTAATATACAGGCAGTAAGACATCCTTAGCTCTTCAATTAGCAAATGCCTTCATAAGAATGTAGATACGGCCTTGCTGGGATACTTGGAGAAGTATCAACTAGTGTCTTCTTTTTTTTTTTTTTGGAAGGATTTTGAGAACATTTAGATAAAGAATAACAACGCTTTGAAGTTTTTTTTTGAGTTTTTTGACTAAATGGAGACTATTATGAAAAGGAAGTTATATGAGGTATTTTTGTCAGACTAATTAATTGCAAATCCTGAGTCCAGCAATAGGGGTCATGAGGCTCAAGACACATGGTACTTTGGCTTATGGTATGTACAAAAACAGCTACATCTGAGAGAATAAGAAATGTCTAAGGCTTATCTTTAGATTCAGTCAAAGGGCTCTATGGGTAAGACTCAGCAGCAGAGCCTATGCCTAAAGCCTTGGGTTTGAGGCCCAGTACAAATATTAAATAAATACAAAAGGAGTAAATCTTCATAGATTTTGATAGTGTTTTCTAATTGTTTGATACTTATATGGAGACATGGAGGCCTGAGAGTGTCCAGGTCAAAGTAAAAATAGACCTACAGTTAGTTGGACTATAACCCTTCGACCCAATTCTTTAGCAAAACCAAATTCAAATATATCCCATCCCTTGGTGAAATCCTGTTGTGCTGAAGCTCCATTTTGTAGTTACTAATCCATATTTGACTGAAAGCCTTTAAAATGATTAACTAATATCTAACCAGAGTTCTCAATGTTAGGAGACCCTTCTATAAATACTTAATCACTCATGATGAATTTGCATTGTTTCTTTCATAATATTTATTAAAAATTATGGGACTAGAAAGATGACTCAGTGGGTAAGTGTTTGCTGGGCTAGCATGAGCCTGCTCAATTCCCCAGTTCCCACATAAACAACGAGGTGTGCCCAGACATGGCTGTTAGCCAGGTTCTGTGAGAAGTGGGAACCTGAGAACCCTGAGTCTCATAGGTCAGCCAGTGTGACTGAAAGTGGATGCTCCCAGTTCCGTGAGAGACTCTGTCTCCAGGAAACATGCAGAGGAACAAT
The DNA here is from genome assembly GCA_004024765.1 of Zapus hudsonius. Classification (NCBI taxonomy): domain Eukaryota; kingdom Metazoa; phylum Chordata; class Mammalia; order Rodentia; family Dipodidae; genus Zapus; species Zapus hudsonius. The sequence goes on from PVHP010044187.1 coordinate 12,525, forward strand.
AAAGGAAGACACCAGATGTTCTTTCCTGGCACACAAGACACACATCTGCATGCACAATGCATACAATACACACACACCACATACACACTACACACATGCCAAAAGAATTTAAACAAAAGATTCATCACTTCTGAGTCAACAAGAAAAGCTGAGAGAAGTTTCTCTGAACAGTCTGCAATTGCTCTATTATATGTAACTTCACTAACAGTGTCACTGTGGGTCAAACCAACAGATGATAAATACTGTGTACACAATAGTCTGTTTCTGATAAGGTCCTTCTGGGACCTGCTTCTTTGATTAGCCCACAGACCATCAGGAATAGCAGGTGCTTTGGAGAATGTTTGAGTCCACCAGAACATATCAGTGAGTGAAACAGCACAGAGCACTGGTAAAGAAAATAGACTCTTAAGGCCATTTTAATCATGACTCAGTTTTAAACTAGGCATCCCATTCTTCGTTGCTATTCAAGACTCCATCCATAAGCCTCAAGTGGTGCTGAAGTGTCTTCTTTATTAAATGCACTCATGCCAAGTTCAGCCCTTCTAGATCATTTGCTCTGTTCAGGCTGTTTGAGTTAATGTGCTTTCTGGGCCTATACCTTTACAGTTGTGCTATTATTTTACATAGTTGATGCTCTTCAGAAGTCATATCAATGATTTTTGAGAACTGAGATATACCTTTATTTTCCCTGGCAAGGATGATCAGACTCTCAAGAGCATCTGCATTATGATTGGTGTACGGCTTAACCTGGGAAGTGGAAGAAGCAAGGAGGAGACATGTCACAGGTGATCTCCATCTGAAGCAGGTCATGTTGTTTTGTTCCAGCATTTATCACTTGATCTTTGGATGTGCAATGGTACAGAAAGTGAACACGACTTACCAAGAAACTAGAATTCAAACATAATAGAGCAATGCCAAACTATTCAAGGGAAGATCTCTCAATTTTTAAATTTTTTTTATTTATTTTATTTTTAAAATTATATATATTTATTGACCATAATGAGTTACATTATTTAGTGGGCCAACAATGAGTTGTTATCCCCAATTCCCCAATGCTCCCCCTCCCCATCCCCAGTCAGCTGGATATCCTCCTCTGTGGGCTGTCTGGATCAGTCCTTGTGGCAGGGGAGGGACCATGGATAGCCTAGTACTCAGCCCAGTCCTCCTGGCCCAAGTGTGTTGTTACTGAGGGGTGCCATGCCTCTGGATAGTCTCCCCCACCACGGCTCTCACAGTCTTTCCGCCCCCTCTTCCGCTCAGTTCCCTGAGTCGTGGTGGGTGAGTATTAAGGCTGCTTTAATGTTGTGCGCTTAAGGGGCTTTGTGTTGAAAATTGTTGGTTTCTGTCACCCTGGCTTATCCTGAGTTGATTGAATGGCTGTGGCTGTGGGTCCCTTGTTCATCCCGTCATTCTCTGCAGGGCTCCATATGGATCCTCCACGGTATGACTGTGGTGGCTCATCTCTTGCGAGAATCTCTGCTACTGGCCTACAGTCGGTTGGTAGGGTTAGATGGGCCACAACTCTCTCGTTGCATCCTGAAAAATACAAACACAATCTCTATTGGAGTGTGAGGTCAGTATAGGTTAACAAATATACACAATTCTGGATTACCTAGATTCTATTTTTAGTAGCCTCTCCGTCAATTGGTCCCATAGTGCATCTTTTTTTGGGAGTA
>PVHP010044188.1:0-14191 GCA_004024765.1 Zapus hudsonius
TCTCTCTCTCTCTCTCTCTCTCTCTCTCTCTCTCTCTCTCTCTCTCTCTCTCCTCTCTCCATCTCTCTCTCTTCTCTCTAACTCAGTCTGTCTCTCTCCTCTCTCTCCTCTCTCCTCTCCTCTCTCCTCTCTCTCAGTCTCTCCTCTCTCTCAGTCTCTCCTCTCTCTCTCCTCTCTCCTCTCTCTCTCCTCTCTCTCCCCTCTCTCTCTCCTCTCTCTCCTCTCTTCTCTCTTCTCTCTCTCAGTCTCTCTCTCCTCTCTCCTCTCCCTCTCTCCTCTCTCCTCTCTCCTCTCCCTCTCTCCTCTCTCTCAGTCTCTCTCTCCTTGCAAATAAATAAATAAATAATTTAAAAAAGAAAGGGAAAGGAATGAGGAAGAAAGGAGAGAGAAGGAAGGGAGGGAGAGAAAGAGGAAGAAAAGGAGAGATGGAAAGTCCCAAGGCCTAGGGACCTGAGCCAAGGGAGGGAGGGAGAGAAAGAGGAAGAAAAGGAGAGATGGAAAGTCCCAAGGCCTGGGGCTCACAGCTTGTCATCTCCTCTCTTCCATGGAGAAAGCTGACAGACAGGGCTGGAGAGCACAGCCCCTAGCCCAGGGTCCAGCTTTGTCTGCCGTCCCATACCTCTGCCTGCACCTTGTCCCCAGAGAAGCCTGCTGCAATGGAGGTTTGGAGATAGAGCCCTTGATGCTGAAGGTGTCCAAACCCTCTGGTTCAGCCTGAACCGGAGCCCACAGTTTGAGAAGTTGCTTTGGAATTCCCAGTGCATTGTGACCCTCTGATCTCACTCCCTCCTTCCACAGCCATCCCAGAGGGTCTCATAGTTCTGTTTGAAAACTTGGCAAATGTGGGCTGGGGAGATGGCTCCGCGGATAAGAGCATTTGCTGCACACGCATCCTCCAGCGCCCACTTAGAAAGCTAGGTGCAGGCTGCGCTTGCCTACGACCGGTGCTGAGAGGGTCAGAGATGGGAGGATCACCAGGACTGGCTGATCAGCTAGTCTAACCAAAAAACGGTGAGTTCTGGGTGGTGAGAGACCCTGCCTCAGGGAAACAAGGTGGAGGAGCTACAGAGGAGAACAGGAGACACACACAGGCACCACCACCACCACCAATATATATATTGTCATATATATATATATGACAGATGCATTGAGACAGAGCCCATATAAAGTGAACCCTGCCTGTGGTGAGCTTGCAGAATTGTTGGGGAGAGGGTTCAGAGCCAGTGGGTCCGAGAGAGCTTTATAAACTGCTAAGTGCTCTGTGCATACAGTGTTTACCATCACACGAGATGGCTGTCATCTAACCATGTGTGGTGCTTAATACTCAACTTGGCAGGATCTAGTATCCCCATGGAAACTAAACTTGGGAATGTCTGTGAGGAAGTTTCTAGATTCAGTTCATTGAGGAAGGGAGACCCACCCTAACTATGGGCAGCACCATTCTGCCCATATGAGCTGGGGGCCTGGACTGAATGAAAAGGAGGTTCATCTGTCCCTGCTTCCTCACTGTGCTGAATGTGACCAGTGTCTCGCACTCACGCCACCATGATGGACTGTAATCTCAAACTGTGGGCTGCAATGAACCCTTCCTTCTTTAGGCTGTTTCTGGTCACAGCAACAAGAAAGTAACTAATACATTAAGCCAGCTATTATTATTAGCACTGTAGCTGGGTGTTCAGGCCTTCTTCATATCCAAGGTTCTGGGGAGGGACATGGTGTGAGGTTTGGCCTTTCTAGACTTCTGAAAGCAGCAGAGGTCATACACATTGGGGTCTCTGCATTTCACAAAACACTATCATGGACAGAGGTATTTTGTGGTTGTTATTGTTTTGTTTTCTCTTTTTCTTTTCTTTCTCTTTTGGTTTTACGAGGTAGGGTACTCGCTCTAGCCCAGGGTGATCTGGAATTAACTGTGTAGTCTCAGGTTGACCTCACACTCACAGAGATACTCCTATCTTTGCCTCCCAAGTGCTGGGATTAAAGGTGTGGGCCACCGTGCATGGCAGGAGGATGGCACACCAGAGCCTCTGGCTACTACAAAATGAACTCCAGACACATGCGCCACTTTGTGCATCTGGCTTATTACATGGGTCCTAGGGAATCAAACTCAGGTCCTTAGACTTTGCAATCAAGTACCTTAACCACTGTGTTATCTCTCCAGCCCTATTGTGTTTTAAAAGCACGTTGTTTAGAAATAGTTTCAAACTACAGAAAAATTACAAAAAATAAACACACCCGTGATTTGGGCTTGGTTACTTCTATCATTCTACCCTGTTTATTTTTCTGGTCTCTTGCTCTTGTGTCCTCTCTTGCTCTCCCTCGTCTATGATATTTCTAAGAATCATACAAAAGAACTGCAGATACCATCGTCCTTTACCCTGAAAGACTCCTGTATTCACAGTGAGGTTCTTGGCACCAATACCATGGACAAAGGAATCCACCTCTCACATCTCTGGCTCACCAGCCACCCACTCACATGTGTCGAACACATGTCACCAGCACAGCCACTCCAGGCCCCATGCTACATTTTTGGTTCTCTCTGGCTTTGTTTTGGAGTATCCCCATTCCCTGCCTTTGTCTTTTGGGTCATAGACAGTTTTGAGGAGTGTGGTACTCCCCTGCCTCAGCACACTCATTGAGCTTGCTGGGCCTTCCCGGGAGGAAGGCTGGGTAGACAGTTGTCATCTTGGTGTCCTTCTCCTGGTGCATGACACCCGGATGTCCCTTGCACAGGCTGTCCATGGGCGTCTTCCACTGGCCAAAGATCTAGCTCTGATTTATCTGCTCAGTGTTTCCTGGTGTTGCGGTCAGCTTTCTAGTTGCTGTGCAGAAAGAACCCAAGCAAAAGCAGCTTGTGGAGGAATGGGTTTATTTGGCTTATGTACTCTAGGGGAGACTCCATCCTGGCAGGGAAAACGATGGCATGAGCAGAGGGCTGGACATCACCTCTGCCACAGCACTGCAAACAGCAGCAGGAAGGTGTGCCAAATACTGGCAAGGGGAAGCTGGCTTATAACCCCATAAACCCACCCCCAACAACACAGCTCCATCAAGGTTGTAAAACCCAAACTGCCATCAGCTGAGAATTGATCTATCAGAACACATTCATTTGTTTGTGGGGGACACCTGGATCAAACCATGACACAATCCATATTTAGGGTGGATTTTCCCACCTCAGGTAACCCATTCTAGAGAGTGCATCATAGACACGCCCAGAGATTTGTGTTCTAGGTGATTCTAGAGCCTGTGAAGTTGACAAGGTTAACAACCATCACTCTACCTACCTGCCTAACTACAGTCCATCCACCTCTACTCACCATCTGTTATCAGTGTGTACTTATGGGGCCCTATTTCCCAATGGTTTCTAACTCAGGACGATAATTCATTATTTATTTTGGTGCCCATTTGTTCCAAATTTGGCTGGAGGCAGCCTCTTCGAGAGCTGGCTCCTAAGTCTTGGTGACATTAGACATTTTGTTTTTGAGCATTTCTTTACTTTCTGGCATAACAAGATGTTCCTGTCTAATTTTGGACTTTTCTTGCCCTAGCCCTAAAATCAACCATTTCTCCCAGGAATCCTGGCTCCTTTTAGTGGGAAATATTTTAGAAACCAAAGTCTAGGTGCCAGGGTTAAAGTCAGTGTTTTTTTTTTAGTTCATTCAGCAGATAAAAAGAGATTCACCCAGGCACTGCACACAGAGAGTCACAGATATCACATACACATACATAGATACACACGCACATGCATCTTAACACGCATACGCAGGTATATGTAGAACAAATGCTCACGTGCATATGTGTGTTCTGTTGGAGATCATGTGATCACACTGACTCCAGTCTTCCCTGGGGGGCTGCTTGGCTCTCTGCACCCCATAACCGTCTCTCTTCTTTCAGCTACAAGGGATAGATTCATGCATGGGCAAGCCTAGGAGGCATCTACAGCTCTGCCAGGCCGACTCTGGTCTTGGCCCCCTACAAGACAAAGCGTGCTCTGGGTCCTATGGTCTCACCTGTCACCCATCCATCTGCACCTGGGTCACACTGAGCCCTCTGGCTCCTCCTTTCCATCTCGCCCAGCTTGCAGGGAGGAGACAAAGCCTGACTTTTGGAGTTGCTTGGATTGATCTTTGTTGCTTTCCTGGTTATCTTCTTGAAACCTACTTGCTCTCATTGTCTCCATTTTATCCCTCTCTCCTGTGTGTGTTACTGTGGTTTAATTTGCTGTATGCAACCTTAACTAGTCTCCAGGTCCAAGTGCAGTGGGGTGTTCCCTGCAGAACCTGCCCGTTAAGGGAGGTGCTTGCTGTTTCTCTTGCTTAGTCCCCCTGCCCGGGTGCATCCTGGACGATGGCTGCTCACGTGTGTGGCTTCTGATTTTTTCCCTTCCTCCTTATCCACAGGTGCTCGGTGCTGAGTTTCTTTACTCAGCCATATGTCCAACAATCACCTAGAGAAACACAGGAACACAACTCCCACACAGGGTAAAGACGTGCCTCTCACCTATGAAAGACCACCATGATACTCCACTCAGTCCGCAAATCACTTCTCCTGCATCAGACTGGCAGAATTCCTGCCCAGCTGGTCAGGCTGTGGGGACACAGGCACCTCCAAGTCAAGAGGACAAGTGGTGACACTTAAGTGCTTGCTTCCTTTATGTCTCTCTCTTTTTAAGGTTCTTCATATACTGGGGGCTGTTTTCTCCTTGGTTGTCCTAGACAAGCAAAGCCTTGAAATCTTGCAGAGTTCCTTCATTGCTATTTATTTTAACAAGTTCATCAATACAGCTACTGAAAGCTATCCTGTGTCATCTTCCCACAAGGATTCCTTCCACTCCTGATGCTTGCGGACCTCGGCTGTGGAGGTTTCGAAGTCCAGTCCATTGGGAATTTATCCCTGCCCAGGGTGTGAGGAGCAGATCTTCATTTTACCTTCCTGGGTCAGATGGAATGGGTAAGTTAGGGGCCCTCCCAGCTCATCTCTCTGCAGCACCCAGCTCTAGGCTGCCCACCCCCACTGCTGGGTCTCTGCCTGACTGCCATGATCGTGAGGTTCTCTTCCATATTCATCAGGGTTACCCCTCACCCCTGGCACTTTGTTTTTCTCCTCCACCACTCCTCTGTTTATTTTTCCATATGAATTTTTGTATGGAGCCCAACTTGTTGGAATTTCTATCAGGATCCTGTTAGGGTGCCATAAATCAGGGGGCAGCTGACACCCTGGCAATGTCAGAGCTTCTCGACTGTTCTATTTTGGGACTCTTGTGTCTCGGGATGTTTTATGACCCCTCTGTGCAGGGTGTGAACACTGGCTCAATCCATGGCTGCCAGTGGAAGGGGGGTGTGGCTGGGCATTTAGGATTCTGTTTGTCCCTCCTCCATCGTCTGACTGATAGGAGCCCATAGGAATCAGAAAGACAGAGGAGAGATCAAGGTTAACCCCATTCCCTGCCCACCAGACCTTCAGCGGACATTGGCTGTGTTTCTCCCAGACAAAGGCTGTCTTTTCCTCCCTGGCTCTGGGGACACTTCTTTCCTGGTCTTCAGGACACCCTGGCTCCCTCTGCTGCTACTAAGTCACTGTTAATTTCCTTTGATGTGACCCATGCCAGGAAGACAGCTAGCTCCTTCTCTCAGGGAGTCGGTGCATGTCCTCTGTCATCTGCAGGACTCTGACCCCCATCTCACCTTTGTGGCGAGAGCATCTTGGTTTTCCCATGGGAGCTCCTTCCCAGCTCTGAAAGCAGTCTATGAACATCGCTGCCACTGGACTAGCCATTTCTGCGGGCAAGAGGGAGATTTCAGATGGCCCAAGCCCTGGCATGATGTGGGGCTTCTTGCCCGGGCCTCACGCAGGCTGTTGAGACAGAACTTTCTCTTCAGCGGAGTGGTACACAGCTGGGACTGTTCTTGTCACCAGGAAGCACAACCCTCTGTCAGAGGAAATGAGGAGACTGAGTCGTGGGGACACGGACATGGACAGAGGCAGCCAGGCCTGAAAGGGTCTAGCCTCAGCCTGCAGGCTTTTTTGGTTTTGTTTGTTTATTATTTATTGATTTAATGTGGACCAATCAATTGGTGTTTTTGCTTTGACAGTTGGGTTAACTCCTGGCTCTTGCAGCCATAGTCTCCTATGAACGGCGAAGGGACTCACGCTGGGAGTTGAGCTGAACTCCTTGGGGAAGTCATTGTCACGGTTCAGTTCCAAGGGTGTTTGTGTCTAGCACAGAAGCAGCAGGAAGTGCTGGGGCATCACACAGTGCTGAATGCCAGAGGACCCGAGAGATGGCTCAGCAGTCAAGGTGCTTGCTTGCAAAGCTTGACAGTGTAGGTTCCATTTCCCATTACCCACATAAAGCCAAATGCACAGAGTGCCGCCTGCATCTGGAGTTTGTTTGCAGCAGCAGGAGGCCCTGGTGTGCCCATTCTCATTCTCTCTCTCCTTGCAAATAAACAAATACAAAAATGATTATATTTTTCAAAAAAGATCAGGCCCCTGCACAGCAGTCTGCCTTGATGCGCAAGTCACAGCCAGAGCTAAGAAGCCAGGTGAACAGCCCATGTGACCTGCCAGCAAGCTCCTCCTGTCACACAGTCTTTTCCCAAGCCTGTCAGGTATGTCCTCTCAGGACCCCTTTTGTCAAACCAAGGCTCAGAGAGGTTAACTGATTTGCCTGTGGTCACACAGGAAGGACTTAAGCCCTCCTCACAGTTTCGATTGCTGGCAGAAGGGAAGGGAGGCCCCTCCATTTATGGGGAAGTGAGCAGAGAAGTGACACGATGTCCACCTTGGGGACATTAAGAAGAAGAAAGAGAGGGTGATGGTGGAGTGGAGCTGTAGCGGGGTGAACTGAGGATTAGAATTTAGATAATGCCCAGCAAAAATTCCAATGCAGCCCAAAATTTAAGGAGTACCCGAAATCTTGTCTACAAAGTTAAAGAATTAAAATCATAGACAACCAGATATTAAGGTAGAGGGGGAGACTTTATTATTTAAGGGAACATGGGGAGTTACAGAGTTCTCCAGACCACCAGTGTGGGGAGAACACGTGGAGAGTGTTCACAGAATTTATGCTGTTCAGCTAAACAAGCAGAAAGGGGAAAGATCATGAGAAGGAAAGATTAAGATGGAAAGAGAAATCCAGCCCCTCACCACAGGTCCCTAGAAAGTCAGAGGTCCTTCTTCTAGGCCATGTGTGTGAGAAAGAGACAGAATTATCTGTTCAGTGAGTATTTCCTGCCCTAGGTGAGCAGAGAGACAGGTGGTGGGTTCATACCTGACCAATCAGTTTTAGTGCCTAGGTTTGAGCTCTAGCTAGACACCTCCCACTCAAGGGGAGGGGGTCTATGAAGCTTTCCTGAAACTGTCACAGAACTAATGGGAATGGTACATGTGCTAGGCTGCTGAGACGAATTCAATCATGACAGTGAATTCTAGGGGTCTCTGAGGAACATCTACCTCCTTGGCTATGGGGCTGGCTAGCTCCAGGGATGCTGGGCCTGCCTGGGGCTTGGGCTGTGCAGTGGATTGTAAGCACGGCCTTGGTCGTCCACTCCTGAATGAGCTCATTCAAAGATCACTGTTACAAAGTGCTCCCCTGGGGGCTGTTTGCATGCAGCAGGAGCTATCTGAGACAGAGACTCAAGGGGAAAAAGAAATGAGCATGACAATTGCAGATCCAAGCCAGTCCAAGCTGTGCATGAAAGGCCAATGCCGAGTGCACACCGCTGTTCAAGCCCCTGCTCAAGCCGCTGGCAGGTGCTGCATCCCGGAGGCTCCGCCTTTCCTCCAAGGTCTTCTGCTGATTGGGTAGTAGGCCCAACTCTGTTCTTTTCTGCCATGTAACAAAACACCTGACTCAAACAACCTAAGGGAGGAAGAATTGATTTAGAGTCATGTTTTCAGTCTCTATTGGTCAGAGTCTTTGTTGCCATGGCCTGATGCCTGGTTGAACAAATGGAAAGAGTGAAAGGTTGATTGGCTCATGGTTTTAATCTTTTTTTTTCAAGGTAGGGTCTCTCTCTAGCCCAGGCTGACCTGGAATTCACTCTGTAGTCTCAGGGTGGCCTTGAACTCATGGTGATCCTCCTACTTCTGCCTCCCGAGTGCTGGAATTAAAGGCGTGCGCCACCACGCCCAGCTGGCTCATGGTTTTAGTGGTTTCTATCTACCATGGCTGAACAGAGAAGGCAAGCTCACACCATGACATCCAGGAAGAGGAGAGAGGTAGCAGGAGGTGGGGAGGAGTGAGAAAGAGAGAGAGAGAGGTTACCTTACACTAGCTAGCTTTCTCCTTTTCTCCCTTTCTTCCATCCAGGAGTCCAGTCTAGGGGATGGGGTGGGTCTCTCCCTCTGGAAACACCCTCACAGACTCACATTAATCTAGGCACTTCTCCAGCCAATCAGACTGACAGCCAAGATCAGCTACCACACGTCTACTCGTCAATTTGACCCTAAAGTCATCTCAAGTCATAACATTCTGCTCCCAGCCCCTAAAAGACAATGCAAAATACATTCAGTCTTCCTTAATTGCTCCACCACTGTTCTGAATCCAAGCTCAGTCTCCTCTGAGACATTTCCACTAAATAACTAGAGCAAACATTTCCATTCCAAATGGGAAAAGAAGCGAGGCTAAGAAAGGTGAGATGCACCCCAGGCAAAAGATAAGACCCTATTGCTGAAGTGATCACAGTCTGCAGTCACTCAACAATGAGAGACCATACTGGAGCCAGGAAGGAAGCCAGCTCCCAGATGCTTAGACTATATAGTGCCTTAAGGTGCTACACGAGCTGCCAGGGGAAATTGGCCAATAATATTCAGAACGAGGGGACACTGCTATACAAGAGTGACCAATGGTGTGAGGATGCAGAGGACACTGCTATACTGCAGAGACCAGCAAGGCAAGAAGTGCTCATCTGTGTAATAGAGGCGCTTGCTTAACCTAGGTGGGTAACCAATGGCTCTCTGATTGGCTAAGAGATCTGCTCAGGGGCAAGGAACCCTTAGCTGGAACTGGGCAAATTCTTATGGAGGCAAATTCTTATGGAGACCAAGAACCCGGACTCCCCCACTAATCATGGATCTACAAAGAGGCTACACCCATTAACATCTTGCCAAATTCATAATGTTTGTCCCATTTAACCTAACCTCACTTTCTGTTGGAGATCCTGTTTGTGGTTTTCAGAAGGCAGCGAGAACCGTGGACAACCCGATTCCACCACCAAGATGGTGGCTGAGATGATGGCTGAATCCCAGGCAGGGGTGACCTACCACTAACACATCATCTAGGGTCCTGGTGAAACCATAGAGGAAGTAACACGATGAGCAAGAGTAATGCTTCCACAGCAAGTCAGACAACCTATGCAGACTTAAAAGTCACCCACCATGGCTCAGGGAATCTTGAAGGGGGGCAGAAAGATTCTAAGAGCCATGGTGGGGGGAATATGCAGAGGCATTGCCACCCTCAAAAAAACTGTCTACTGCTGGCCCGATTCATAGCCCTCCATCCCATGGAGCATTCCAACAATCCCAGTGAGGAGAGTCCTCAGTGGATTGGGGGGAGAAAGGAGGGAAATGGGGACCAGCACAAGACTTGTTAATATGGTGTTTCTATTTATTAACAATTTTAAAAAAGAAAGAAAGATGGAGGATGGAGCTGGGTGTGATGGTACACTGCTTTGGAACAATTTGAGTCTCCTCAGTGTCTGTCCCCATCACCCTGGTGCAGGTTGTCAGGCTCGCTGCAGGAGCAGCACTCTTGCTCATCTCGTCATTTCCTCTGTGGTTTCACCTGGGCCCTACCTGATGTGGGAGGGGCAGTTCATCTCCTGCCAGGGAAATTCATTTCTCTCTAGGCATTCTGATCCTCTCAGTTCCCACCATTAGGCTCTGCTTAAAGCATTCTAGGACTTCTCAAGGTCAGAGCTCCAAACTCTTCTGAATTCCTTCCACAAGCCGGTTCCAAAGGCACATGAACCACGTGGTCAGCTTTGGTGACATCAGCGACATGACTCTCAACACTAATTTTCTACATTAGTTACGTTTCTCGTCACTGTAATAAACCACTCAAGCCAGGAGAGGAAGGACATATTTTGTCTCAATATTTGAAGACTTTTAAGTCCACAGACCTTGAATTGATTTTAGGTTCGTGCTAAGGAAGAACATTCTGGAAGTGGGAGTAGGTGGCGAAGGCTCCTCACCTCATGATAGAAAGGAAATGCCTGCACTAGCCGGCTCTCTCCCTTTCTCTCTATCATTCCACCGGAGACCCCAGGACCCTGGGAGGTGCCACACAAATGGGGTGAATCCTCAACACTTGATAGTGCTTTCTGGAAACATAGAAAAAGAACAGAGGTGCACTTTATTAAGTATCTAATTAGCACTTCTCAACCTAATCAAGTTGACAATCAAGAGTAGTCCTCACACCCACCAGTAAGATGGCCAACTGCTTTACACCAAGCCTCCGGAGTGAAACCCTAATCTCTTCAAACAAACACCTTCACTACAGATCAAAACCAGATAGCTACCATGACCAGGCAAACCAATACCTGGCACTAGCCATCATGAACTCGTGGGGCTGGAATCGCTTTCTCTGCTGGGGTCCCCAGATGCCAGCCAAGCCTAGTGGCATTGAGGTCCTGGCCTGGTAGGTAGACTTGGGACATGAAGGTCAGCCAATTCTCTTGAACTGCGGAGCTTCTGAATAGCTAACTGGAGAGGAGGGGTGTGTGTGTGTGTGTGTGTGTGTGTGTGTGTGTGTGTGTGTGTGTGTGTGTGTACACTGCTGAGTAGTGACCATGAGTGACAGCAGCCACTTGAGCACACAGGAGAGGTGCCAGGATGCTCAGCAGGCTGGAGATAGGAAGGTGTTCCAGATGTTTTGAGACTGCATCTGGCCCTTGGCTCCATCCTTTGGTGATGTCCAAGGTGGACTGAGTCTCCTCACCATCAGGGAAGCGCCGTGGAAGTCCTACAGGGGTCTTTCCTCTAGAGCTCTGTGGTGTTTCTCAAAGCCTCAAGATTAACTTGGGGACCCCAGTGGGAACTTCCAGAATCCACCACCGAACTGGCACACCTCTCTCCTCTCTCTCTATCTCTGTATCTCTCTCTCTCCCTCCCTCCTCATGTACCTAGTGAAGTCTGTGAAAAGTTTATGCTCATTTGATCCATCGTGTTGATGGGCTCACTCACAATCAAGGCTGGGGTCTGGGATGGTGGGGCACCTGGGCACACAGACTGGTTATAACCTCAACCATATGACATGCAAATAAACTGTGAGCTGGTACTGATGGTGCCATTATCCTATGGGGACAGTATGTCGTGATGGCTGCCACGTGATGTTCATAAGTGCAGGACCTTGACAAGGCAGTTGTATGGCTGGTTGTCGTCTAGCTGGCTTCTCTCTCCATGACCAGAGGGGGTAGCATAAAGGGGGACAGTGGATCCTTCCCCCATTCTCATTTTTTCACTCCAAGGGCAGCAAACTGTCCCCCCAGGTGAGACGATGGACCATATAAACAGTGGGTGGACAGTCGTCCCAAATAATGCATGCCTCACTCCTGATTTCGGGGACACCCAGTGAAGAAGCAGCTTTCCCCACCCCTGAAACTACCTAAAGGACAGAGCATGGGAAAAATGAAGTCTGGGCCCCTTCCTGGCAATCATGAGTCCACAGACTTAGAAGACAGAACTGACCCCAAGGGAACCAGAGACCGGGAAAGACACGCTGCATGCGACACACAGAAAAACCAGGGACTCGATTCACACGCTCCGAGGATCAGTAAGAAGGCTGTGGTGACAAGATGCTACCTGAAAGAAACAGAGATGGAGTTAGGAGCTGAAAATACAGTCGCCCAAGTAGACGTCTCCACCAAGAAGATGGAAAATCAAGTTGAGAACATTTCCTTAGAACTTCAATTTTTTTAAAACAAAAGTTAAGGATCAAACCAGGGACTAGTGTCTTACTGACAGCAAAGTCCCAGAAAAGCAAACAGACAAGTGGGGGAGGGGGGAGAAGCCAATGGGATGTGACCAGCCTGGTGTCACAGAGCTTCCAGCTGACGGCTTCTAGGAATGGGTATCTCGCTGCTGCTGTAACAAGATTCTGAGGCGGGTCCTTTGAAAGAGGCTTCTTTGGCTCACGGTTCTGGAGACTGTTCAGAAGTTCAAGCACAGCCTTGGCATCTGCTTGTCTTCTGGTGAGGGCCTTGAGCTGCATTGGTACCTGTTCTGGTCAGCCACATGCCGCTGGGATAAATCTTCAAACCAGGCACAATTTATGGAAGGAAAGGATTTATTTGTAGCTATAGATACAGAGGAAGTTCCAGAATGCAAAAGAGGCTGCTCCCCTTTCACAGGTCCAAGCAGAGAGAGAAACCCACCACCAACACCATACACATAGAACAAGAAACAGGCAGGAGGGGCAAAGGAGAGACTCTCTTCCCCTTTATATAGCCCTAGGGTGGGGTCTTGCAGCCCTACCCCAGACTTAATGGCTTCCTGAGTCTCTGGAATTTCCTTCCTGCACTGCCTACACAGGAAAGGATGTTTACTTCTAGCTTCTTTGAGCTTCTTTACATCCTGCCCCCTACTGAGAGGCTGCTTTCCTATAAACATCCTCAGAGATCCACCCAAGAGTTACTAAAAAGGTCAAGTTGACAACAAAACCTAATCATCACAGTACCTGAAGGGAAGAAGTAATGTAAAGAAAGGCACACTCTAGGAGAGGAAGGGGAAGGAGCAGGCTCACTGTGTGACAACTCAGTGTGACCACATCAATTCCAGGAGAGCAGGAGCTCATTCTGGTGGAAAAAGTGTTAGCCTCTCTCTACACTATTGGACTAGGATCAAATGTCACTTTGAGTGTTAGTGGGGACAAGCCACATCTAAACCACAGCCCCAGCGGGAGCAAACGAGCTATACCCAGGTATATCTTTGCTGCATTCAGACCTCCAAGTGTGGCTTTAAAAGTTTCAAGATGTAAAGTGGTGTGCACCTTTCATCCCAGTACTCAGGAGGCAGAAGTAGGAGGATCACCGTGAGTTCAAGGCCACCCTGAGACTACATAGTGAATTCCAGGTCAGCCTGGGTTAGAGCGAGACCCTGCCTTAAAAAAATAAAGTTCCAAGAAAGGGGCTTAGAGAGATGGCACAGAGGTTAAAGGTGCCTTCTTGCAAAGTCTGATGGCTTGGGTTTGATTCCCCAGTACCCACAGAAAGCCACATGCACAAAGTGGTATATGCATCTGGAGTTTGTTTGCAGTGGCAGGAGGCCCTGGAGCACCCATACTCATTCTCTCTCTCTCTCTCTCTCTCTCTCTCTCTCCTCTCAAATAAATAAATAAATACTTTTTTACATTTTAAGAAAGGGAATCTAGGCATGGTGGCTCACACCATTAATACCATTACTCAGGATGCTGAAGTATGAGGATCACTATGAGTTTTAAGGCCAGCCTGGAATAGAGAGAAAAATCTTCCTTAAAACAGAACAAATGAAAAAGTCCCAGGAAAGGGCTGGAGAGGTGGCTTGGTTGTTGACAGAAGTACTTTCTATGTGTTTTTCATTATGAAAACAGCTCCTACAGCCCCCCCACACACACACAGCTCCTGTTGCCTGCCCCAGTGTCCGGTGTGGCTCCCAGGCCTGCTCCTTGGCTTGTCCTTCCCGCCATACTCAGCTGGGTCTACGGATCTACTGATGTGTCCGCATCCTCCGCTGTCTGGTTCACAGCAGGTCTTGCTGGGCTAGATCCTCAAGGAACTTGCCAGCCACAGGTATGTGAAAAGCAAATGCTTGTGCTCTGTCTCCTACCACACCATGAAGGGTCTGTAGAATTCTAGGTTGAAGAGGCTGTGAAAACACATTTGTTGCAGTCAGCTTTCTTGTTGCTTCGCAGAAAGAACCCAAACAAAAGTGGCTTGTAGAGGAATGGGTTTATTTGGCTTACAGACTCGAGGGGAGACTCCATCCTGGCAGGGAAAACGATGGCATGAGCAGAGGGCTGGACATCACCTCTGCCACAGCACTGCAAACAGCGGCAGGAAGGTGTGCCAAACACTGGCAAGGGGAAGCTGGCTTATAACCCCCATAAGCCCACCTCCAACAACACAGCTTCATCGAGGTTGTAAAACCCAAACTGCCATCAGCTGAGGATCGATCTATCAGAACACATTCAATTGTTTGTGGGGGACACCTG
>PVHP010044189.1:0-14182 GCA_004024765.1 Zapus hudsonius
AAAATTATCTTATCCTCAGACTTGTCCCTTTGAATTTTAAGGTCAATATACTGACTTCCTGAAGTACCATGTGTCATGGTTTGATCCAGGTGTCCCCCACAAACAATTGAATGTGTTCTGATAGATCGATCCTCAGCTGATGGCAGTTTGGGTTTTACAACCTCGATGAAGCTGTGTTGTTGGGGGCAGGCTTATGGGGTTATAAGCCAGCTTCCCCTTGCCAGTATTTGGCACACCTTCCTGACGCTGTTTGCAGTGCTGTGGCAGAGGTGATGTCCAGCCCTCTGCTCATGCCATCGTTTTCCCTGCCAGAATGGAGTCTCCCCTCGAGTCCGTAAGCCAAATAAACCCATTCCTCTACAAGCCGCTTTTGTTTGGGTTCTTCCTGCGCAGCAACAAGAAAGCTGACTGCAACACCATGTTGAGATTATGATTAGAATCTCACTGTTTATAACTTTAAGATAATAACATATGTATAGTACTGACTTTTTTCTATAACTTGGATTTTCTGTTAAATCTTTTGATCGTGTGTGTCATATTATCTCTATATTTTATGTCTAACCCTACAGTTTTGTCTCCTCACCTTATATTTTAAACTTTTCCAATTATTCTAATGTCTTCTAATTATTTGTTGCTATGTATGGGCTTAATGTTGATTTTAAGAATTAGTCTTATACCAGAAATACATTGGAGGAATTTCTCTATTTTCTGTAATATCTCTATATATTCCATGCAGACAACCATATTTTCTATGAAGAATGTTAGTATCAGTTCTTTGTTTTAAATTTTTATATCTTATCACTTATGTTTCAGTTGGCTTAATACAATTCAATATCAATGTTATGTGTAGTTCAAATAAATATAAGTATATTCTTCCTCAATCTTTTAGTGTATTATCAAATAAAAATTAAAATGGAAGGGCCATACCACCTGAATGTGCCTGATCTTGGAAGCTAAGTAGGGTTGGGCTTGGTTAGTTTTTAAATGGGAGGGCAGTCTTGATTTGTTACTGACTTTTATGATACTCCTGGTATTTTTGTCATCTAGCATGATGAAAACTGATGACTTTATTAAATGCCATTTTCAGTTATAAGACATTTGCTTCCATTTCCATTTTACATGATTTTTAGTTGTAGTTGTTCCATTAAAGCAGCCTCTGCATTTGTGGGAGAAATCAACACAGCATGAATATGTTGATGTGTGAAAGTATCTGGGTTTTCTCTCTCTCTCTCTCTCTCTCTCTCTCTCTCTCTCTCTCTCTCTCTCTCTCTCTCTTTCTCTCTCTCTCTCTTTTTCTCTCTCTCCCCTCCTCCCTTATCTCCTCCCTCTTGTCTTCTCTCCCCTCACACCCATACATGTACAAGTTCAGTTGAGTTTATTTAAGATTTCTCCTCTCTGAACATGATTAATACCAAGTTTTTCTTTTTCATACAGACTTTTTTTTGAAATTGAGGTCATAATAATTGCACAAAATTAATTGGAATATTTCCCATCTTCCAAATTTTCTGATAATATTTACATAAGGATTATCAATTCCTTAAAGTTTAAAAAGAAGATGTCTATATATGCTATAAATACAGTTTTGTTAGCATTTAGGGAAACTGGGTAAATTTCTAATAACTGACCCACTTCTTTTGATGGGAGTTTTTCTCTGGCAGAAAGCATTAAAATCCCTCTTCTATCTCTTTTTGTTTTGTTTTTGCTTTTCAGGATAGGGTCTTACTCTACCCAGGCTGACCTGGAATTCACTATGTAGTCTCAGAGTGGCCTCATACTCACAGTGATCCTCCTATCTCTCTGCCTCCTGAGTGCTGGGATTAAAGGCATGTGCGGCTTGAAGATTCTTGAATCTATCAATACAAACAAAAACCTGACCTTTAGGGTAAAACCCATGATCACAAAGTCAAAGGTTTTGTTTTTTTCTACCTAGGATCCAGAGAGCAATGGACAATTTTCTTGCTATTTACCTGTTTCTGTCAAATTTCGAACATACCTTCCACCCTCCCTGCTCTAGGCAGGAGTCTCAGTTCCAACATGGCCACTTTGTTGAACGACATGTCTCCCTTGCATTCTTCAAATAGGCATTAAAACACATACACTCCCAGTGTACTGGGATCAGTGATCTCCTACCCACTACATCTGTGGAAGAATTAGCTCTAATCCTTACTAGTCTGGTTTCCAGAAATGATTTAATTTCTAGCACATACCAATTATCTTTTCTTTACTAGAACCTCAACTAAAGAATGCTGGACAGTTTTAGAAAGCATTTCTAGTAACATAGCAATGACCGTCTTTAAACCATGTGTTGTTACAGGAAGACAGAGGCGATATTCCTCCTGCAGAAGTTGCAGAACAAGAGGATCTGAAGAAGTAGAGAAGTGAGAAGCTGAAAACCCAGGAACATGCAGGAAGCTTAATTAAGCAAGAAATGTTATTGCTCAAACTCACATGATGAATATGTGGGATTATTTATACAGAGCAGGAGATGAGGTATAACACGGGCTTAAGTGCAAATAGATGTTTACAAATGTCAATTTAAGGCAACTTAAAATGACAGGTATTTGAAGAAAAATAAATAGCTGAAAATATTCTGAGGAAAATGAAATAGACCCACAGGATTGAAGGAGAATTAACCAATGAATAAATGAAAATTCCCTGTGGCCAATGGCTTCCCAAGGAAGTGAAACCATTTACTCAGCTATGTGCCAACACCAAGATCACATTAGAATAGATGTTCCTGGAATAAATGTCCCCAAACAGGCTCCGCGTGAGTCTGTGTGATTGGTGCACTGACAAGAAGCTGCTGGTAAAGTGGCTAGATCTTAGGCAGAAGCTCCCCACTCCAACACAATTGAGGGACAAGATGTCCTCAAACAGAAGCCCAACAGCCGAGCAAGGATGGCAGTGCAGAGAATGTCACCCAAAGTGATGTGAACTCCACTGCTAAACGGCGTAAATATTGGCTAAACTTCATCCCAGTCAAAGTACCCACTCCAAGTACACATCAATCCTACTTTCTACCTCGCAAAGTGATGGGAAGCACTTTTATTCACCAAGTGGATAAAGTCTAAGGAGAAAAAGTCTTAGTGCTCAAACTGTGTCACTTTTTAAATCTGGCATTGAGGCGAGGGTCGAGACTCCATTCTCCCATAGAAAAGAACAAATTCAAACTCACACATATTAAAGTGTTTTCTTTTGTCTTCTCACTTTGGTTCAAAATAAACAGGGCAATAGAATAGTCCATGAGTGAAATCCCTTCTGGAAGAAGAGCATTATTAGGTGATCACAGACAGATGAAAGGATCAGGCCCTGTTCCTCTGAAATAGACACATTTAAAACCAAGTCCTTTGAACATTTGCATCCAGGGATGAATATCTCAATTATCTAACGAAAGACCATTTAATCACTAAGATCTGAGCAAGGATTGCAAATCTCTCCCTTTCTACCCAGTCTACATATAAAGACATCAGTGAAGGTTCTGAAGAAACAGGGGCTATTTGTGCTGAGCTCTGAATCTTCAAGTTGCCAGGAAGTAGGTTCAAGAGACCATTTGGAAGTTAAAAAGTCTACTACAAGTAAATTGTTTTCTAGCACTGTAGGTAAAAAGAATTTTACATGTGATATTTTTGTTTCACTAAGTTTTCTATTTTCCCTGTCAAATTTTCTTAGGTATAAGAGTTCTCAAAAATCAGTTGCAGGGCTGGAGAGATGGCCCAGGAGTTAAGGCACTTGGCTCCAGTGCCTAAGGCCCCGGGTTCAATTCCCCAGGACCCACATAAGCCAGACACACAAGGTGGTGGGCCTGGTGCTCTCTCTCTCTCTCTCTCTCTCTCACTCTCACTCTCTCTCTCTCTCTCTCTCTCTCTCTCTCTATATATATATATATATATATATATATATATATATATTTGCTTGAAAATGAATAAATAAAATATTTTTTTAAAAAATCAGTTTCAATTGCTAAAAAGAGAGTATCATGAAGTCGGGATGCAATATTTTAATTTGTGTGCATTTGTGTATGTGTGTGCACATGCATGCACATACCAGTAATTCTTGCCACTGCAGACAAATGCCAGATTCATGTGCCACTTTTTGCATCTGACTTTATTTGAATGTTGAGGAACTGAGCCCAGGCCAGGAGGCTTTGCAAGCTGCTGAGCCCTCTCCCCAACAGCATGGGATGGAATGATTTTGCTTGTTGCCATATGTTTTTTGTTTCATATTTTCTCAGAGACAGAATAGAAATGAGTATAATCAAAGAGTTAAGAAGGTGTTGAAAAGAAGTATAAAGGCATGGAATCTTCTGCAATTTACTTGCTGTGTAATGATGGGTGAGTTACTTAGCCTACCTCCTTTGCTATAAAATAAGGCACTACCGCTGTGTTGTTTAACCTCACAATGTGGTGCCAGGGACCATACAAAATAACACAGGTGAAGATGTGAATGGACAGTACTGTGTCTTAATGCAGTGTGTGCTCAAAATCTCCCTCCATATCCCCTATGAGCTTGTCCGTTTATTCTCAACACCCATGTGTAGAGCCATGCAAAGCCATGTGTTGGGTACCACAGAGAACTTTTACCATTTCATTAGCTCCCTCTGCAGGCATTTCCAGCATCATCTTGGGCCCTCCTTATGTGTATTCATACAAAGCAGAAAGACCCAGGTGCTTTACACGAGGAATGACAAGGTATCACAAAGTTCAAAAGAGTGTGACTTCCCAGCTCAGCATCTTCCAAAACAATTTCTGTCACACCCCAGCCCTGTGAAAAGGTGACAGATACTATGCTCAAAAACATATATAAATCTGCGGAGCACTGGTTAAAAAAGTGAATAATTACTTTGCAGCAGTGCTTCAAAGACCTATTAATATTCAAGTACAGCTAGATCTGCAAAAGGGTATCAGTTGAATGTAAATTTGATTTACATACAAACCTATCCTTATATATGTTTTAATGTCGCATCACTTGGGACTTGGTGCTACGTGAAATATGCTGAGAGATGCTTGTGCAACCTATTACTTTTAGTAAGATATAAAAGGGGGGTCACATTGGTTTCCTTACTGTCACTTATTATAGTTTATAGATTCACATGAGAGGAGACAATTCACAGAACTCACATTATATTATTCTCTATCTTTACAGGGGTACATTTGGCTGTTTTAGGGGACATTCTTGGGGAGGGAGTAAAAAGAAGAGAAAGGTGAAGAGGGCTGGGGTATGGATGAAGACCAGGAAAAGACACCTTGAGAAGGTAAATTCAACTACAAGGAAAGGGCAGGCTTTCTTCAGAATGTGAAAGTAAGGGAACATAAAATGAAAAGCTAAGTGTTACAAGGTCAAGACAGGAAGGGCTCAGACCACAAAGAGCCTAACAGAGTATTAAAAAACAAAAACATTGTATTTTTATCACATTGTATTTTTTTGATGTTTGTTTGTTTTGAGACAAGGTCTCATGTAACCCAGGGTGGCCTCAGAATTGCTATGTAGCCAATAATGACCTTGAACCTCTGATTCTTCTGCCTCTACGTTCTGAGTATAGGGATTGCGGGTGTGACACATCATGCTTGGTTTATGCAGCACTGGAGATCAAATTCAGGGCTTTGTGCTTGCTAGGCTAGCATTCTACCTACTGAGATACAGCACTAGCCCTTCCTTACTTTGTAACTGAAACAATGAGCACTACGTTGGTCTGCTCATCAATCCTTCAGTTACTTTTACAAGGGACTAAAGAAAGGTGAAAATTCTTGAAGTGGCAGATTTCTTCCAGCCCCCTGTGTGTTTTGCCATCTTCATTCCAGAACCAAATGAACTCCTCATAAAAACAGCTAATCTTGAAAGCATTAGAGATTATCTCAGTGTCCTCTTTGACCTTTCCAGCCATGAACGGGGTCTTGCACTGCCTGTCATGGGACTAATCTTAAATCCTAAAACTAAAGTTTCTCCACAAAGTCGGAATAAGTTAATGAATAACAACCGTCAGTGTTTCATGAAGAAGAAAATCACACCTTTTCAAATGCCTCAAAACTCCTGTCTCCAGCTGACTGGGGATGGGGAAGGGGGGCAATGGGGAATTGGGGATAACAACTCATTGTTGGCCCACTAAGCAATGTAACTCATTATGGACAATAAAGAAAACAAAACAAAACAAAAAACTCCTGTCTCTTTGCCCCTCCCTCAACAGAACACCTTGATCCTGCTTTCATTGTGAAAACATCAGAAGAGACTCCTCATGTGATGGCCCCCAAGCCTTCTGGATTCTTTTTGGCAACTGAAACATTCTCAAATACCCTCCAAACTTTAAAACGTCCCTCTCACAAATCCACAGTCCTCTCCAGACACCAGCACCACAGCTCTGCTTCTCTTTAAAACAATCTTTTCTGAAGCATCTCCTGTAGTCACTCCTCTTCATGGTCTCTTCTCCATTTCAACTTAAACTAACACCAATCAGTTCTTTCAAGCATAGTTACAATGACCCCACCCCACCCCTATTGGGGTTACTATTCGAAGCCCATCCTCAGTCCTCTTGCTACCCCCACCCCAGGACATCGTTCTCTGCTGCTTCTCCTTCTATGTCCCTGGCCAGCCCTTGTCAGTTCTTCCCCTCCTCCCCATCTTGCTGCCTGAATCTCCAAATCATTTTGATTTTCTCTAGTTACTATCAGTTATTGGGAAAAGGCCTCTAAGTAGTCTAGCCATAACTATTGATCTGCATATTTCTCTTTTTCTGTCAGAATTTGTCTCATATATTTAGAAACTCTCTTATGGAATGCATGGGTTTAATGTTACTATATCTTCCTCACTAATTGGTCCTGATTTATCTCCAATATTTCTTGTCTTGATGTCTATATGGCATAATGTTACTATAATCACTTTGTCTCTTTCAATTACCTGTTGCCTAATACATTTGATTCTATTCTTTCACTTTCAAGTAGTCTCTGACCATCTATTTATTGTTTATATTGATAATGTAACCATTTTTTTAAATTCAAATCTAACAATCTCTGAACTTTTATGATTACATTTAACCCATACATTAATGTACTATGATTGAAGTTAGGTCTACCATCTTATTAGCCATTTATAATTTTATCTTTGTTTGGATCCTGTGTAGGATTTTTTTTCATTTTTTAAAATTTTATTTATTTATGAGAGAAAGAGAGAGAGAGAGAGAGAGAGAGAGAGAGAGAGAGACCATGCCAGGGCCTCCATCCACTGCAAACGAACTCCAGACACATACACCCTCTTGTGCATCTGGCTTTTTATGGGCACTGGGGAATCAAACTCAGGTCCTTCGGCATTGCAGACAAATGCTTTAACCACTAAGCCATCTCTTCAGCCCAGGATTTTTTTCCATTTAATAACTAAATTTTAATATCAAATTTTAGTTCTTTTGGCCTTGTCATATATTTTGAACTATTTAATAACTATTATTAGGATGTAATATATACCTTAAAATATCTTCTTATAATTAATCTTGTGCCCTTGAATAAAAACTCTAAGAATCTTTCAAACATGTTGTTATGTTATGTTACACATAAACTTTTTAATGTCCTTATCATACATTTTATATCTGCATATATTATATATTTATGTGTTTTGCATATACATGTAACATGTATGCATTTTTACTTTAAACAGTCATACATATGGCTTTAAACGAAATTAAAATTTTATGTTTCTCTACTCATTTATTATTTTTTAAATATTTATTTATTTGCAAGCAAAGAGAGAGAGACAGAATGGCACCCCAAGGCCTCCAGCCACTGCAAACAAACTCCAAATGCATGTGCCACTTTGTGCATCTGTCTTTACATGGGTACTGGGGAATTGAACTCTGGCCATTAGGCTTTGCTGACAAGTGCCTTAAGTGTTAAGCCATCTCTCCAGCCCTCATTTATTACTGTAATGCTCTTTAAAACACTTTATAGATCCAAAAACTTTCATAAAATTACTGAAGTGATTATTTTCTCTTCAAATTTAGGGCCTTTTTCTCCATTGAATTTTCAATGCACCCTGATCAGGTCCTCTGGGTTCCTAGGGCCTCCAGTGACTGACGAAAGGTCATCTACCATGTGTGTTATTGGTTCCCTCATAGGGAATACTCTGTTTTTCACCTCATTTTCCATTTTCACCTGTAATTTCCATTCATGTTTGACTTTAGAAGTCCATCTAGGGCTGGAGAGATGGCTCAGCGGTTAAGGCACTTGCCTCTAGTGCCTAAGGCCCCGGGTTCAATTCCCCAGTACCATATAAGCCAGACCCACAAGGTGGTGGCCCTGGTGCGCTCTCTCTCTCTCTCTCTCTCTCTCTCTCTCTCTCTCTTTCTCTCTCTCTCTCTCCCTGTCTCTCAGACAGACTCTCTCTGCTTGAAAATGAATAAATAAAATATTTTTTAAAAAAGAAGTCCATCTAGTATGTGTGGTTTGGTGCTCTTTGTACTGTTCACCAACCTCCTTGAATCTGTTCATTGAGTATGCTGCCAAATGTGGGCATTTTTCTTCTTTATTTCTTCAAGTATTTTGTCCCGTTCTCTATCTCCCTGCCTTCTGATACCCTAGGTAACTTTCATTAGTTTGTTTGATGCCTCATGTTCCCCTGATGTTTCTTCATTTTTGTTATATTCATCTATCCTTAAATTGGTCATGATCTTATGTTCTATGAGGAAGAGTCATGAAAATTTTATGTTTACGTATAAAGTATATGTCCTCCCTTCTGACATACAATATTTCTGAGTTCTTATGAGAAAAATCTAGGGTACTTAGGGAACTCTCTGTACTTATTCTGTTCTTTGATGTCACTCTTCAGCTTCTGACCCAAAATGTATGATCTCTGCTGGGCCTCTTGAAGTCTTTCCCTGTGGCTGAGCCACTCAAATCATGCCCATGTTTGTGATGGTTAGGTTTTGTTGTCAACTTGATCTTTTTAATTATCTTGGATAGGTCTCTCAGGATGTTTATAGGAAGGCAGCCTCTCAGTAGGTGGCAGGATGTAAAGAAGTTCAAAGAAGCTAAAATTAAACAACCTTTTCTGTGTGGGCAGTGCAGGAAGGAAATTCCAGACACTAAGGAAGCTGTTAAGCCTGGGGAAGGGTTGCAAGACCCAACCGTAAGGGGAAGAAATTCTCTGCTTCTCCTCCCGCTTGTTTGCTGTTGTGTGTGTGGTGTTGGTGATAGGTCTCTCTCTGTGTCTCTGTCTCTCTGTCTCTCTGTATATCTCTCTGTCTCTCTCTCTCTCCTTGGACCTGTGAAAGAGGACCAGCCTCTTTCACTTTTATGGGACTTCCCCTGGATCTGTAGCTTGAATAAATCATTTCCTCCCATAAACTGTGCCTGGTTTGGAAATTCATCCCAGCAGTGTGTGCTGACTACGACATTGTTCTATCCAAGCCTTTGTCCAAGGCACTTTGCTGTTCAAAGTCCATGTAGAGTTCTAAACCACTCATCACTTGTACCCACCCAATTTTCCCTTCATAGGTCTGTTGTGCTCTAAACCATAAGTGTGTCAGCATCCTAGAAAGAATGACTGGGACCCACCTTGACTGCTTTGTAAAAAATGTGTTTCCAAGGCTGGGCATGGTGTTGCATGCCTTTAATCCCAGCACTCAGGAGGCAGAGATAGGAGGATTTCCATGAGTTCAAGGCCACCCTGAGACTACATAGTGAATTCCAGGTCAGCCTGGAGTAGAGAGAGACCCTACCTCAAAAAACTAAAAACAAAAACAAAAAATGTGTTTGCAGACAAAAGAAATGAGGCACTTGTGGTGCTCACCTTGTGTGTTAGTTTTCTCTCAAGGACCATCATGCTGTATGGTTTATTGTCCAAAGCCTCACATGTTCTCTGGAATTTTATGGTTCATTTCAGCAGAAAGGAAGATCCAATACCAGTTTTTCTGTCACAAGTGAGAGAAGAACACCCAATGAATTGAATTTGTTACTGAAATTCTATACCTGGTTATCATATTATTTACATATAACACCATCCTAAACTCAGGAAACACAGCCATATATATATGAAAACAATATGTATAATTCATAATTTTTTATCTCCAAAAATGCATTTTAAAATAATTATATTTATGAGACATCAAAGAAATGGTGGAGAAAATAAACTATTCTAAATTTGAGTTCATTTCTAGATAATTATTAGTGTAATTATAAAATCCTATAAATAAGCCAGTATACTGTATGAGAAGCTATGAAGTGAACATATTAAATATGTCTTCATTTCTCTAGAAGGATATATACCTTTACCTAGCTTTCTTCAGGAACAGCTGGAATTGTTCTTTTCTGGGAGTCATGCAGCCAGACTGCTGACACAAACATCACTGTGGATTTGAGGAGATCCACTTACATGTTTATCTCTCCTTCCTCCTATTGCTCCCATGACATGGAATCCACCCACATAGCTTATTTTGATCCCAAAGCTTCCTGAATGCCACGTAAGCACCCACAAATGCACAGCCAGAGTCATGGGTATTGGTACTAGGTACACTTAGAGCAATGGCCAACATGACCAGAAGACAGCACTCTGCTTCTTTCTTCTGCATGGACTGTTTAGAAACGCAGATTTTTTTCTGCTGCTTTGAGGATGTCTTATTTGCTGTGAATCTCAGACTAGTTCAGCAACACCTTCCTTTACATGGTCTCACTCTCCTTCTCTGACTCATTCCAATTTTCTTTCATCTTTGCTTTTGAACACCAAGCAGACCTCAGAGTAAGGGGACAACATACATCTAAAAGTTGTGCTTGTATTAAAATAAAGGCATTCTGAGGGCTGAAGAAGAATTTTTAAATAGGCAAACCAAATACTTTTTTTATTCTTGCCACTGATTTTTAAAATAAGTTTGTTGGATTTTTTTGTATGTCTGTATTATTATTAAGGGGACAGTGTCTCTGGATATTCACTCCCACCATAGCTCTTACAATCTTTCAACCCTGTCTTCCACAAAGTTCTCTGAGTCAAGGTGGATGAGTTTTAAGTCTGCTTTACTGTCGAGATCTTGGGTCTCTAGATTTCTGCTTTGAGCTATGTTGGGCATCCTAAGTGTCTGTCTCCATTATCCGTTCATAGGTTATCTGACTTACCATGGAGGTAGCTCTCTTGCTCATCTCACCACTTCCTCAAAGGTTTCGTTTGGACTCTATATCATAAGGTACGGGTGATTCATCTCCTGCTGGGTGTCATAGTCAGACACACACCACTGTGATGAATCTCCAAACCAGGCACAGTTTGGGGAGGAAAGTATTTATAGAAGTTATAGGTCCAGGGAAAGTTCTATAATGGAGAAAGAGGCCCTTTCAAAGGTCCAAGCAGAGATAGAACCCCATCACCTGCAATTCCAAAAGCAAGCAAGCATACTCCAACTTAGAGAAAAGCAGGAACTCCAGGCTTGAGCTCAGACTGCTCTTTGCATATGTATTACTGGAATTCTAGGCCCAACCCATAAACAACTTAAGACTGGACCTTAGGATCTGGCCTAGGTGACACCCTCCACCCAAGCAGTTGTAAAAAAAAAACTTGAATAAGCTCTTGAATCTATTGGAGGACATTCATTCAAATTACCACAATGGGTGATAGGCAATATCTCAGGTCCTGTTGGTGGGATTGGATTGTCCACAGTTCTCGCAGCCTTTTGAAGAATACATCTCCAACGAAGAGTGAGATCAGTATAGGTTAAATGAGATAAAATTGCTTAGTAAAATCATTCCTAATAAAAAAAGAGAGAGAGAGAGAGTCCTCAGAGCAACAAGAGAAAAGAAACTCACATATAAAGGAAAACCCATCAGAATCACTTCAGACTTCTCCATAGAAACCTTAAAAGCCAGAAGAGCTTGGAACAAAGCGATTCTAGGCCTAAAGAAGAACGGATTCCAACCTAGACTACTCTACCCAGCAAAGTTATCCATCATAATTGATGGAGGAATTAAAGTATTCCACGAGACTAATCAGCTTTAAAATTACTTGAGCACAAAGCCAAACCTTCAAAAGATACTACATGAGATATCCCATGCAGAGGAGACAAGCAACCGACCCCAAGAAAGAAACAGAGAACAAGCAAGGTAACACAAAAGAGATCGCAACAACAGCAAAGATACCAACCTCCGTATTCTCTACAACATGGCAAACCTCACAGTAATAACTTTGAATATAAATGGACTCAACTCTCCTATAAAAAGACACAGGATAGCAGGTTGGATCAGGAAAATGGACCCTTCCATCTGTTACCTTCAAGAAACACACCTTATTGCTAAAGATAGTAACCTACTGAGAGTAAAAGGGTGGAAAACAATTTTCCAGGCATGTGGGAAAAATAAAAAAGCAGGTGTGGCTACTCTAATATCTGACAAAATAGACTTTAAACCAACAGCAATAAAAAAAGGCGAGGATGGCCACTTCCTACTCGTCAAGGGAACAATACAACAAGAAGACATCACTATACTAAATATGCATGCACCTAATGCAAAGGCTCCTCAGTTCATTAGGCATAAATTACTCAAAAATAAAGCAGATATAGATGCCAACACCATCATAGTAGGAGACTTTAACACTCCACTGTCATCCCTAGACAGATCGTACAAACAACAGACGAGCAGGGAAATCAAGCTGCTAAATGGCACCATAGATAAACTATGGATAACAGACATCTACAGAACATTCCACCCCAAGGACACAGAGTACACATTCTTCTCAGCAGCACATGGAACTTTCTCCAAAATTGACAATATACTGGGCCATAAACCTTGTCTCAGCAGATTCAGAAAGATCAATGTAATCCCCTGCATCATATCAGATCACAACGCATTAAAGCTAAAAATTAACAATGGGAGAGGATCCAAAAAATTCAACAGATAATGGCGACTGAACAACTCCATACTAAACAATAAATGGGTCAAACAAGAAAACAGACAGGAAATCCTGAACTTCATAGAAACAAATGATAACGAGGACACAAACTTTTAGAACTTGTGGGACACAATGAAGGCAGTTCTAAGGGGGAAATTCATTGCACTAAATGCCTTCATAACAAACACAGAGAGGTCTCAAATTAACCAACGATCCTCTCACCTAAGATTGTTAGAACAGATGGAAAAATCCAACCCTAGGAGCTCGAGACGCAAGGAAATAATTAAGATCAGAGCTGAGATTAATGAATTGGAAACAAAGAAAACAATTGAAAAAATAGACAAATCAAAGAGTTGGTCTTTGAAAAAGTCAATAAGATTGACAAACCCCTGGCCAATTTAATCAAACGAAAAACTGAGAAGACCCAAATTAACAAAATAAAAAATGACAAGGGTGAAATCACAACTAATCCTGATGAGATTGGAAGAATCATCAGGTCATACTTCCAAAACCTCTACTCCACAAAATTAGAGAACCTGGATGAAATGGATAAATTCCTGGACACCTACCAACTTCCAAAGCTCAAACCAGAGCAGATAAAGATCCTAAACAACCCGATAACAATCAAAGAGATTGAATCGGTAATCAAGAACCTCCCAAAATGGAAAAGTCCAGGTCCAGATGGTTTCCCAGCTGAATTCTACCAAACCTTCATCATAGAACTGAAACCTCTCTTTTTGAAGCTTGTCAGGGACATAGAAAAAGAGGGTAGGCTCCCAAACTCCTTTTATGAAGCTACCATCGCCCTAATTCCCAAACCAGGCAAGGATGTAACAAAGAAAGAAAACTACAGACCCATATCCCTGATGAACTTGGATGCAAAAATCCTAAACAAAGTCCTAGCAAACCGAATACAAACCCATATCAAGTCTATAATTCACCCTGACCAAGTCGGCTTAATCCCAGGGATGCAGGGATGGTTCAACATACGAAAGTCGATAAATATAATTCACCACATTAACAAACTCACCCGCAAAAACCACATGGTCATCTCAATTGATGCAGAGAAGGCTTTTGACAAAATTCAACACCACTTCATGTTCAAAACCCTGGAAAGAATAGGCATAGATGGACTATACTTCAAAATGATAAAGTCAATATACAGATCTCCTAAAGCACAAATCATCCTCAATGGGGAACGACTCAAGGAGTTCCCCCTCAACTCAGGAACAAGACAGGGATGTCCACTCTCACCACTGCTATTTAACATAGTGCTCGAAGTTCTAGCCCAAGCTATAAGACAAGAGAACAGCATAAAAGGGATACAAATTGGAGAAGA
>PVHP010044190.1:0-14195 GCA_004024765.1 Zapus hudsonius
TAAAAAAAAAAAAAAAAAAAAAGAATGTCATGAGTGGGGATGATGATTACTGTGATATGATTCATTATGTGCATGCATGAAAAATGTCAATTAATACTTAAAAGATAGTCATATGGACAAAAATAAGCTAATTTACATGGAAAAACATGATCTTAACCTGCAGTTTAATTTCGCTAAGATTTGTCAGGGAATTAAGCATGAAGTGGCAAACAGAGAAGTAACAATTTAGGGAACACTGTTGTGGTCCTGCGAATCCTGTTACAATCCTGCTAACCTGAAGCCTTGTATGCTCTTCACGTCTGTACAAGATGGACACTGGCATCGTCTTCATGGCCAAGGCAAGAACTTAGAAACACAAAGCTTAGGAGACTGGATAATTTTTTTAAGTGCTTAGTGGTAGAGGGGAGACCTGAGAGACTTGAACTTTGATAATCTGGGTGCCAAGACAGTCCCTTACATCTGTGCTCACAAGACGATGGCCGCCATAGCTCCAAATACATCTACCCTGCACTTGGTTTCTTAACTTCCTGTTTTATTCCCATTGCTGATATTTTTGTTGCATGGTTTTGGCTGTAAAACTTTTTATTTTAGTGTATTTATCATATAGAAAAGTGCCAGATGTAATTAGATTCAGAGATTCTAAAGAAAATGCAGCATTCTGATTACACTTTATTTCTTTAGGAAACTGTCAGCTTTCTCTTGGGTTTCCAAGTGTGATTATAATAACCTAATATTTCTTATGAAAGCAGAAAGATTCACTAGTTATTTCTCCAGGGGAAAAGAAAAACAGAGTTGTATCTACCAAATAAATTAATTAACACCATTACTTTGTAAAATAAAATGAAAGGTGAAATATAAAATAGTATAAAAATATCTAGTTACTAATCATTGTAGGTTTAAAGCTTATAATTTTCCATGCTAGGGAGCTCAGTGGATAAAGCAATCATAGTTCAAGCCTGAGTTCACAGGTTCAATCTCCAGGCCCCTCTTAAGATGCCTGATCCTGTGGCAGGCTGCTCTTATGCCAGCAGTCTGACAGCAAGATGAGAGGTAGGAACAAGAGAATTTATGCAAAATTCTTGATGAGCACAGGAAAAATATCCAGAAAGTCAAGATTTTTAGAGAAACCATGCCTCAAATGAGCTGGATAGGTGAGGACAGACAAAAAGTTTTGCTCTGACCACACACACACACACACACACACACACACACACACACACACACACACATAGACAGAGAGAGAGAGAGAGAGAGAGAGACTAAAATAAACTTTAAAAAGCTTATATTTACTAATTCTTTTGTTGATATAACTATTATGAAGCAGAGTGTATGGATGCACTCCTACATAAGGCAGACATATATATGACATACTTAGATCAAGAAGCCTGTAATAGAATCTGAATAATGTGAAATATTATGCACTAACCCAAATTAAAATAAAGAAAAACTACAAGGTGCAAGTATCACTCATGGGTTGAGACCTTGTCTACTATGTAAAAGGCTTTATGTTTAAATAACACTACCAATAAACAACAAGCGAAATCATGCCATCAGTTTGGCTTAAGATTAGAACATTTTAAAACAGGAAATCACACAAACTATCTATGGTCATAACGACCTTTTTTAATATTCAGAATCATATCATGATATTCCCTTCAATTTTATGCTCCCACGTTAAAGAAGGAGAGAAATCCCAGCAATGCCTTTAACCCCTGTTCTTTCAATGACAACATATTTATTCATCCATTGACTAGACTGAATGTAGTATTATATAAAAATGTTTTGTTTTTATTTCAGACACCAATTGTTTTTCTAATATTTTCTCATACTTAAGTGATGTATTTTCAATTCTAGTTAAAAGCATTTGTTATAGCAATGAACCATTATAGAGTCACCTATGATACAATACTAAAAGAAAAACTCATCTATATTTCATTAAGGTAATATACACATCCGGTTGACGGATGACTACAATTCAGCATAACGTCAAAAGTCAGATTTCAATATATTGAAATTATTCACCCACAGCAACCCTCGTGTGAAATATACTTCATTGCAGAAGGATCCATCAGGGATCCAAGAAAGTAAGGGACACATCTCTTACTAGTTCTTCTGTTAGTCAGGGAATTATTATTCTCCTTTGTCTGATCACTGGATTAATTTCTACCCCAGAATCCCTTTTCCTGACATGAACACTCTCCCAGACTTCCCTTGCTTGCTGCTCTGCCCTGCAGACTGAAATACAGAACACTTACCTAGCTGTGTGTCTGCAGATCCTCCTGAGCTCAGTGTGCAGATCCTGACTTCACAACAGCCAGCATGTGGGAGGGGGAGGCAGCCCATCCCTGAGATAAAGTCTGTGACTCTGTGACCTCACCTCCCTTCTGACTGCAATTTTCCTGTCACCTTCCCTGGTCATGACAGTTCTGGCTTTGGGAGGCAAGAACTTTTCTAAAACTTGCTTCAATAACCAATTACAAGAATCAATTATGAGTTCCTTATGTCCCCAAAGAAACAAAGTGTATTGAAAGACCTCTTTCCTGTGTGTGATCCATGAAGGATGTCAAGATCTCTCGTGGAAGGTGTAGGAAATACTGAGGTATGACCTAAGAGACCTCATATGCAAAGAGGTCTGTGAGTCTCCCTTGGTCACAGATCTCCCTGTGGGCTGCCAACATAAATCCAAATAATTCTTTTTTTTAAGATCCCTAATCTTCCCAATTTTTGAAAATTTAGCAGACTAATATAATCATTCAATATCTGATGTTATTTAATGAAGAAAAAGGTTGAACTTGATGTAATTTACATTAGATATCAGTGGACAAATTTGTACAACCAAATTGAAATTAATTTGGACATGATATGAATATATTGTATGAAAAATTATAAATACCAACCACAGTAACAGTAGGATTTTTTTTAGGTTTTTTTAAACGTTTTTTGGCTTAAAATTAAGGTAGACTCTCACTCTAGCCCAGGTTGACCTGGAACTCACTATGTAGTCTCAGGCTGGCCTCAAACTCACAGCAATCCTCCTACCTCTGCCTCCCTCCTGAGTATTGGGATGAAAGGTGTATGCCGCCACCACACCTGCCTTGGAATTATTACTAGAGCACCATGACTTGAAGACAAAGAATAATACACATCTTTCATAAGTAAAATAGTATAGATAGTTCAACTGGAAATTCCTATATTATGCATAAAATCCATGCAGTTTCCCCAAAAACCTAAAAACAGAACTTCCTTGAGACCCAGTTTTCCCACTCCTGATTGTGTACTCCAAGGACTCTATCCAACCAAAGAGCTACTGGCACATCCATGTTAGTGGATGCTTGAGTCACAGTAGCTACAGAATGGAATCAGAGTAGATGCCCATCACCAGATGAATGGATAATGAAAATGTGGCACATATACACAGTGGAATTCTATTTAATCATAAAAATACTATTCATGCCTAGAAAATATTATATTAAGTGAGGTAACTCAGAGCCAGAAGGAAAATATCACATGTTCCTTCTAGTAAGGGGGGTGTCTAGCATCTAGATAGAAAATACGTGTAATTAAGCAGTAGTAAGTGTGGGTAGAAGCCAGGAAAGAAGAAAGTCATGAAGGCATTATAACACATGAGATAATCAATGTGAAACGGGAATTATGGAGCTGGAAGGATACAGCGGATTAAAGAGGCCGGGGAGCTGGGAGGAGGAGTGGTGAGAGGCGGATTGAATCTGAACAGAATATGTATGCTCTTCTTGTCTTTATTTTCTCAATATTGTATCTACATGGAATTCACATTGTATAAAACATTATAAATTTTGTAGATACTAAAATTTATCTGCTTATCTCACAGCATCAAAAACATCTGTCTCCTTCCCCATGTCCACAGAGATTTCTCCATGACTTCTAATATCCAGTGTACTTCTGGACATCTCTGCTGGGATTTCAAACAATCCTTACCTTTAATTGTCCACATGTAACTTTCTAAGTTTCCTAAATTGCCATTGTTGAAGTCCTCCATAACTCACATCATGAAAATGGCTACTTTCCCCCATCGTGTATTTAAAATATATAGGACATTAAATTACCTAATGCTGTTTTAAACCATTAAATAGTGTGAAAACTTAATGTTGACATTGAATTGAAGTAAGAAAACATGATGTTCAAACTCTTTTGTGCTGTGGGACTAATCTATCAGAAGTCCTCAAGCCTAGATGCTCTGCTTACATAAGACAGACATCTATGACACATTTAGATCAAGAAGCATTTAATAAAATATTAAGAATATGAAATAATAGGCATGGTTCAAGTTAAGATAAATAATAAATACAAGGTGCACGTATCACTCATTGGTTGACACACCCTTCCTACTATGTACAAGGCCTTGTGTTTGAATAAAAGAACCAATAAGCAGTAAGGGAAATCACATTATCATTTTGGGCTTAATATCAGAACAATTTTAAACCTTAGGAAATCACACAAACTACCCATTTTCAAGAAAACCATTGTTCAATACTTATAATAATAACTTGACATCCCCTTCCACATAATGCCCCCAAGTTCAAGAGGAGCAAAATCCTGGCAGTAACATTAACTGCTGATCATTAAATAATAACATAATTATGTATCCTTTAGCTAGACTGAATGTTGAATCACATAGACTTTTTTAATTTCAGAAACCAATTCATATTCTAGTATCTTCTCGTACTTTGGCAACTATTTCAGCTCTAATTATAGGCACTTATTGTCAGTATGTAGCATGATAAACACAACTATAATGACAATACTGAAAACAAAAAATTGTCTAATGTTTCAGTAAGGTAAAACAGACATCCAGTGGATTTATCACTACAATTATTATTCTCCCATGTCTGTTTGATCACTAGATCTGTTTCTACCCCACAATCCCTTTTCCTGACATGAACACTCACCCAGACTTCCCTTGCTTGCTGCTCTGCCCTGCAGACTGAAATGCAGATCACTTACCTGACTGTGTGTCTGCAGAACCTCCTGCTCAGTGTGCAGATCCTGACTTCACAACAGCCAGCATGTGGGAGGGGGAGGCAGCCCATCCCTGAGATAAAGTCTGTGACTGTGACCTCACCTCCCTTCTGACTGCAATTTTCATGTCACCTGCCCTGGTCATGTCAATCCTGGCTTTGGGAGCAAGAACTATTCTGAAACCTGTTCCAGTTACTAATTAAAAGAATCAATTATGAGTTCCTCATGTCCCCAAAGAAAGAGTTTATAAAAGCCTTATATCCTTTCAGGATCCATAAAGGATGTCAAGGTCTCCTGTGGAAGGTGCAGGAAACAATGAAATTTGAGTTATGAGACCTCATATGCAAAGATGTCTGTGTGTCATCCTGGGTCCCAGAACTCCCTGTGTGCTTCCATCATTGTTTTTTTGATTTCTCACTTGCCACATTTTAGAGAACTCAGCAGAATAAAAGAATCAGTTAATGTCTGATGTCATTTAATGAAGTACAAGTAAAAGGATGAAGTTAGAGTAATTTACATTAGAAATCAATGGGAAAATTTGTACAATTGAATTCAAATTAATTTGGACATCATGGCATGGATATATCCTATGAAAAATTACAAATACTAACCTTGGTAGTGATAGGAAGATTTTACTAGAGCACTATGACTTAAGAAAGAGAATATTAAACATCCCTCATAAGTAGTTTGTTGTAGATAGGTTATCTGAAAATTCCTATATTTATATTGACAAAATCAGTGTGCAGTTTCTCCCAAAAACTAAAACCAGAACTACTTAATGACCCAGATATACAACTCCTGGCCATATACCAAAAGGACTCTATATCCAACCACAGAGATAAATGCTCATACATATTCATGGTTACTCTAGTCACAATTCCAATGAAATGGAATCATTGTAGATGTTCATCAACTGAAGAGGGGATATTTAAAATGTGGCAAATATGCACAGTAGAAATCTATTTCCTCATAAAAATTCTACTCCACTCTAAAATCTGCAGGAAATAGACCTAGAAAATATTATATTAATTGAAGTTACATTAACTCAGACATAGAAGAAATAACACATATTCTGTCTAGCATGTGGGTCTAGCCCCCTGTGGTAGTTTGAAAGGGTGTCCCCCCAATAGATTCAAGAGTTTATTAAAGTTTTTCTCCAGCTGCCTGGCTGGAAGGTGTGTCACCTTGGCTAGATCCTAAAGTCCAATTCTAAGGTGTTTCTGGGGTGGGTCTGGAATTGTCTGAGCTCAAGCCTGGATTTCCTGGAGTTTGTGAGCTTGATTTTGGAGGGGGTTTTTTGCTGTTGATTAATTTCTCTCTATTCTTGGACCTGTGAAAGGGGGCCAGCTTCTTTCGTCATTATGTAACATCCCCTGGATCTACAGCTTTAATAAATCCTTTCCTCCCATAAACTGTGCCTTGTTTGGAGATTCATCCCAGTGGTATGTGCCTGAATACCACACCCCTAGATTGTAAATATGTGTATTTAGTGGGAGAAAGTGTGGAAACTAGGAAGGGGACCATGAGATGAAAAAAGAATCTTTACAAAGTCAAGAAGACCACAGAACACTTTAGATAATGTGAATTATGTGATGAGAGAATGCACACAAAAACACATGTCCCAGAGAAGAGTGCAGTGATGGGGTGGCACTTCAGGGATGGAATAATATTTAAGGAGATCCCCCCTCTAATCCAGGATAATCAGGTTCCAAGGTGCCAACAGATGCCTAAAAATATACATAGTATACTATGATTTTTTCTTCAGGATATATACTACCTACCTATGAGGAAGTTGGTAAATAATTCTTCTCACAGATTAACACTAAGAATTTATTAAAAATAGAAAAATTATATAAAATAAATGGCAAGAGAATGACCTGACTGCCTTTTTTTTTATTTTTGCAGGCGCTGAACACGGGTAACTGAAACTACACATAATAGAAGTGGGGTGTGGGTCAGGTACTATATACTGTCTTCTTCTGACTTGGTCTATGTTTAGACCCTGGCTATTGGCAGTAAGTACCTCTAATAGAATTAAGTCCATATCCAT
The DNA here is from genome assembly GCA_004024765.1 of Zapus hudsonius. NCBI lineage: Eukaryota > Metazoa > Chordata > Mammalia > Rodentia > Dipodidae > Zapus > Zapus hudsonius. Next base: position 7,046 of record PVHP010044190.1, read on the forward strand.
ATCCACAGAAAGCTTGTTTTTTTTTTTTTTCCGAGGTAGGGTCTCACTCTAGCCAGGCTGACCTGGAATTCACTCTGTAGTCTCAGGGTGGCCTTGAACTCACGGCAATCCTCCTACCTCTGCCTTCCGAGTGCTGGGATTAAAGGCATGCGCCACCACACCCAGCACAAGCTTGTGGTTTTTAACCTTGCCCTAATAACACCTTATCTCTGTTGCTCCAAAGCACCTTGAAGTCACCCCTTTGGAAATACAGCAAGCTTGGAAAATCAATACACTAAACACCTACCAGGGGAACAGGAAAAATCTAGAAGTACCAGAAAAACACATTACCATGAAATGTTCACTAGCCTATTCCTTCTGATCTGATCCTGGTCTTCCAGAAATTTTGGAATTCAGAGAATTGCCCAAGGAGAAGGTGATACCACATCACACTCCCACCCAAGGGACATCAGTGTAACACTTGGGAACACACATGGGTGCTTGTTGGAGGCAGTGTAACAGCTGAGGGTAAGTATCGAAAGGCAAGCACGTGAAGGCTGCAAGATCTCAATATTCCCTGCGCTTTCTCTGTAAGAGAGAAAAGTTCATTAATGAATGCAGGATACTCTTCCAAACACTTCAACTTTTGGAGATATTCATAAGGAACTTCCATTTGGTTGTGTCAGTTAGCTATGGGGGAAAAGCTTCAGAAAGTTCTTGACTTAAAGACACTGTCATTGCCAACTCATGTTGGAATAAAAACTGCAGTTGGTAAAGGAGGTAGGGTCACAGAATCGAACCTTTATCTAGCATCTTTCTGTCTCCCTTTCCCACAGGGCTGGATTTTAGGATGTCATACAACAAACCAACTTTCCTGCAGAAAGAAGGATAATGCTGGGGTGGCATGGGAAGGTGTACCAGACATGAAAGGGTAGCCTGTCAGATAAAGCCCCAAAGCATGGCCAATAGGCTGCATATACCCACAAAAGTGATAGTACACAATATTATAATTACAGCATTCACAACATTGAATAAGCCTTGGCTCTCAGTCCTACCAAACACATACTTCTTCATTAGAAATTTAATAAAACTTTTATTTAACCCTTTAAATACTACCTAGTGAATTCCAGGTCAGCCTGGGCAAGAGCGAGACTCTACTTCAAAAGCACAAAAATTAATTAATTACTTAATTAATTAAAATAAAATAAATAAAATGAAATAAAAAAATAAACCTGTGAAAAATTGATCAGTCTGGCAACTCCTGGTCCCAGTCACCGGCTCCTTCCCTCACTGAGCTGTTGAACAAGGTGACCCATGAGGTTCCAAAAACAAGGCAGGATTCTGTCAGAGCTCTTGAATGCCCTTCCCAGGCCTGAGGCAAGGTCCTGTTGCTGAAGATAACACGGAAAACCATCCATCATCATCGAGAGACCCTGCGAGGTCCAGAATGGTATCCAACCCCAGATGGTAGTCAGTGTAGTGCTAGAAGGCACTGCAGAAGCTGCCAGGGGAAGCTGGTCAATGATAGCTGGAGCAAACAAAGATCACTGTCATGACACACAGTCTGCTGCCATGAGTAGGCTGACCACACTTCCTACTGGGAGAGAACAACAAACTAAAAAAGGAGCATTTAGGCAATGGAGGAGCCAAAGCCTGGTGGGAGACAATCAACAGCTTTTAAATTTGGCCAAATATTACACTTAGTGAGGGGGAGCCCTTAACTGCAACTGGGGACTTAGGGCAATATGCACTGGGAGCCGGACGCTAGGGCCCCCAATGAGAGATGCACTATGCGAGTGATTGATGGAGAGGCTACTGAAACTAGAATCCAGCAAACTCAGAAATGTGTATCTCATACCATCCACAGCCCACATAAAGGAGTAAATTTCAAAATAGTCTTCAAATTCAGCATATGTGAAGCATTGTACTGAGGGGAGATGGGACCAAAGGGCTGAGATGACCACACTTCCTGAGGGGTTCAGTGGATTGTAGAGTCACAGTTTTTACCAAGTGCATATATGACTGAGGCACATCACACAGTACATGTATTAAGTGAGAACATGAAATTCAGTGGAAATGTGTCATACTTATGATGTCTTGTGTTTAGTGAGCTGAGGAATTTCTAGTGTCAGACTCCTAGTGCTGAGATAATAGGAACACATGATGAAGCCTGACTTTTATGTGGGTTCTGAGCACTAAACTGAGAATATTTTTCTTGCACTTTAACCACTGAGCCACCCCCTTAGCATCACCCATCCTTTATAAAGACACTTTGAGCTGAAGTATTTAAACAAATCATGTTATGAGCAAGGCAAAAAGAAAAACACTGGAAGAATTATCCACTTGATGAAATATCAGACAGGATAGGACATTCTCTGGAAAGTGTGCTTGAGGGTCTTCTGGATCATTTTGGCTGGGTGCTCCAGGGCACTGCTTCTCAACACCCTCTCTGATTGAAAAGAGGTGACTTTCACAGTGTCTCAGAGCAGGGGAGATGGGGGTGGGATTGGGGCACGTTGAAATACTACAGGGTCACTGAACTTTGGTCCTAAACCTAGAGAAAGATATCTTTAAGACAGGAAACAGTTCATGGAACCCATCACAGTTCTGTTTTGTGTAGTATCAGTTACTGTATCCAACCCTTAAGGAAAGGAAAATTTGAGTCACATGACTTTCACATATCTTTTATTTGGATGTGTCTTTATAAGTCAAGGTGGGTCTAGGCTCAACATGTGAAGATCATGCTTTTACCTTATCATCTTCTCATTCCAGACGTGCTAAATTTTTCTCAGTACTTTCTTTTATTTGTTTAGTTGTTGTTGGTTGGAACAACTTAAGTCTTCAGTAAAATGACATGGATTAATTGGCTCTCAGAATAGAGCAGAGCCTAAAGACCTAATCTTATTGTGATTTAGAAAGTGGAAATTCCACATTTTTCAGAGAACAGTTAAATATTTATCTGCTTATCCAGTTCGAATCACATCTGAAAATAATTTCATGATAGTGAAGACTTGGGGATTTGTCTGCCAACCCTTCAATAGATTTTGGCCATAAGCACGAGATCCCCAGAATAAGCAGGTGCTCATGACTTTGAAAAAGCCAGTATACAACACTCTGATTTCAATTATTTCTTTCTACCACTACCCCATCCAGTCTTCGCATTATATTGTGGAAGTTCCCAGGTGGATTCTCACAGTAGGGTGTTGTCTCCACCAGTGAATCTATAAGGGAAATCAATAATTTCCAGACAATTGCTGAGAAACCAAATCATATCCTTTTCATTATAATAGGAAGATAATAATATTATTTCCTTGTGCATGAGCCCTTATTTTTTCATCACCAAAGTTGGCACTATCCATGAATAAAACATAAACATATATGAGATATTTGTAAAAATAGTCTCTCAGCAATATCCACCATCCATTTCTTCATTATATTCACTTCTAAGAAACTCGTCCTATAAATATACCACATAATCATCCACTCTAAGAATGATGATGTGGAATAGCTGACACCTGCCCCATTCAGTCTGACTGAAGCAACTACACAAAACCAAAGACTAAAGCAATCAGAACAAAAGAAATCTTCCTCCTAGAAACCACTATATAGGCCGAACCCCCTATTAAGAGTGGTGGACAAACCAGACTGAAATAACCAATAGAAGGTGGAGAAATCCTAATGTTTAAACCATAGTCTCTGGCTTGTGGAACTGGGGTAACTACCACAGTGAGTATTATTCAGGGTGATCCACAGGAGTCCCCAAACACAAAACCTTTGCCAAACACTTGGTTACACATCAGATAGAAAAGGTAAGACCCTATTTTAAAAAAAAAGAAATTCTGGTGAAGAATTTCTAGAAGCTCTTAAGCTTCTATTCTTTGACTGTTCCAATATTGATAGGTCGTGCCTCCAAGCAGCCTCTCTTGTGTTCAAACCTGCCAATCATTTTCATTACCCCATTATCTTCAATGAAACCTACAAGGCATTGTGGGCAGAAGTTCAATGTTATGGAAAGATTCGTGCTTGGACTCAGAATAGATGTTTGTAGCTTTCTAAGTTATATCCTCTAGAGACATCAGTAGCAGGACAAACACAATCAGGGAACAATCTTTCTTCTCCCAGCTCACTTTCTTTTTGGTATTATGTGCTTTTTAAAAAAAACTTACTCATACAGACATAATTACTAGCTTCTTGGAATTTCTTCAATTAAACCCACCTCTGTATGAAGCATATAGATCAAAAACAAAAGATGTCATCAACTCAGAAGCCCATGTTCTTCTAGGAGGAGGAATGTAGAGATATCAGGGTACAGTCATTGAGAGATATAATCTGTTTTTAATCTGTGTTCTACCTCATATAAATAAAAGCATAAATATCTATCTATATTTTTAATTCTATGTATTTGTCTTCCTGAACATTCCTGCATAGCATTTCATTGTGTGAAAAATGAAGATTGAACAGGTGTATCAGTGTTTATGTTTCTGTTATTCCCATGGATTCTGCTATGACTATTACAAGTATATAAATTATGGGATTTTCTTGATGAGAAAGTTAAATATTTTTCATGGTGTGTACTCTTAAGAGTCAGATTGCTGTCATTTAGGTTTATATATGTTTCACTTAGGTACATTCTACCAGTAGTTTCCCTTGATGCTAGGAACAGGATGAACTTCTAATACTAATGTACAAGATGCCTGGTGGAGCCACCCCTTACCAAAATGTAGTATTTTCTGCCATTTGTAATTGATATTTCTACTTTTGTACATTGCTCATTTGAACGATCCCAGTTGGTGGCTGATGAAGGTCATGGACCTCATTTCTATGTGTTTTCTCACTTTTAGCCCCTTTATTATGAGTCATCTCTCTATCATAACCAAATTATGTATTGTGAGGAGAGGGGTTGAAAAATCCCACAGTCTTATAAGTATGTTATTTTATCCTTTTATCTACTATTAGTCATCCATCTCCTTCATAATATCAATCCCTAAAGTTGTTGAAGAAGCCACTTGTACTTCTAAGGTAAACAAACCCTTAGGTAAAGCAAAGGAATGGGAACCTTAAGGCAAAGCAGTTTTTGTAATTTTCATACCATGTAATATGGCATCGTGAGCATAGGAGTGGGGAATAAAGCAGATTGTTTTCTCCTCATTAAATATCATCCTATTGGGCAAACATTTGAGCTTTGCCCATGCAAAGCAAGTGCCTTTCCATCCCAGGAACACTAACTAGCATGTCAGTTTGACCCACACAGTGGTGCTACTGCAAGAAGTTCATAATCCATTACTGCTGAAAGCAGCTTGTTTGGACCACCTGGAAGTACTCTGTGAGGTTTTCCAAACACTCTACAAATTGATGGACTCTGACTGTATCCATGGGTGCTCACACATAGGGTTGGTCCTTGTGGTCAGGTTCTGGACTCCAGAGATAGCAATGTCAGAATAAAGTCGTGGATGGAAGACTAGTTGTTACATTTATCTGGTGGGCTGGGAATGCTACATATAGGGAGGAACCAAGTGAAAACACTGATGCAGGGAATAATGGGTCTGAGGAAAGGAGGTGAGGTTTCGGAGGTTGCATAGGATGGAGAACACCACAGGAAAAGAGCTCAGAGTGGTTTCGGGAAGCAGAGCATCTAGGCTTGAGGACTTCTGCTAGATTCGACCCACAACACAAAAGAGTTTCAACATCATGTTTTTCTTACTTCATTTCAATGTCAACATTAAGTTTTCACACTATTTAATGGTTTAAAACAGCATTAGGTAATTTAATATCCTATATATTTCAACTACACAATGGGGGAAAGTAGCCATTTTCATAATATGAGTTATGGAGGACTTCAACAATTGCAATATAGGAAACTTACAAAGTCACATGTGGACAATTCAAGGTAAATAGGATTGTTTGAAATCCCAGCAGAGATGTCCAGAAGTCCACTGGACATTGGAAATCATGGAGAAATCTCTGTGGACATGGGGAAGGAGACAGATGTTTTTGTTGCTGTGAGATAAGCAGATAAATTTTAGTATCTTCAAAATTTATAATGTTTAATACAATGTGAATTCTATGTAGATACAATATTAAGGAAATAAAGACAAGAAGAGCGTACATATTCCATTCAGATTCACTCAGCCTCCCACCACTCCTCCCAGCTCCCCGGCCTCCTTAATCTGCTGTATCCTTCCAGTCCCATAATTCCCATTTCACATTGATTATCTCATGTGTTCTAATGCCTTCAAGACTTTCTACTTTCCTGGCTTCTACCCACACTTACTCCTACTTAATTACACATATTTACTATCTAGATGCTATACACCCCCCCCTTACTAGAGGGAACATGTGATATTTTCCTTCTGGGTCTGAGTTACCTCACTTAATATAATATTTTCTAGGTCTGAATAGTATTTTTATGACTAAATAGAATTCCACTGTGTATTCCACATTTTCATTATCCATTCGTCTGGTGATGGGCATCTACTCTGATTCCTTTCTGTAGCTACTGTGACTCAAGCATCCACTAACATGGATGTGCCAGTAGCTCTTTGGTTGGATAGAGTCCTTGGAGTACACAATCTGGAGTGGGAAAACTGGGTCTCAAGGAAGTTCTGTTTTTAGGTTTTTGGGGAAACTGCATGGATTTTATGCATAATATAGGAATTTCCAGTTGAACTATCTATACTATTTTACTTATGAAAGATGTGTATTATTCTTTGTCTTCAGTCATGGTGCTCTAGTAAGAATTCCAAGGCAGGTGTGGTGGCGGCATACACCTTTCATCCCAATACTTTTGAGGGAGGCATAGATAGGAGGATTGCTGTGAGTTTGAGGCCGGCCTGAGACTACATAATGAGTTCCAGGTCAACCTGGTCTAGAGTGAGAGTCTACCTTAATTTTAAGCCAAAAAATGTTTAAAAAAACAAAAAATCTTACCATTGCTGAGGTTGGTATTTATAATTTTTCATATGATATATTAAAATCATCATGTCTAAATTAATTTCAATTTGGTTGTACAAATTTGTCCACTGATTTCTAATGTAAATTACATCAAGTTCATCCTTTTTCTTCATTAAATAAGATCAGATATTGAATGATTATATTATTCTGCTAAGTTTTCTAAAATTTGGAAGATTAGGGATCTTAAAAAAAAGAATTAATTGGATTTATGTTGGCAGCC